>CABHPQ010139903.1:33881-85641 GCA_902168405.1 Peromyscus aztecus | reverse complement strand
TCCCTTCCTAACTCCTTCAGGCTTGGCATGGTGGCGCTTGTCTAATCCCAGCTCTTGATCGGGGAGCAGAGGCATGCTAATCTCTGAGTTCAAGGCCAGCCTGGTCTACAGAGCAAGTTCCAGGACAGTCAGAGCTACACAGAGAAAATCAAAAAAGAAGAAATAAAGAAACATGGAAGACTGTTCTCCAAAAATAGACCTTATTAGCTCGGTACTGGTACCTAGGCGGGTGGAGATACTGCAGGCCGGGAATGAATTGTAGCTAATTGTGTACTATCTGATTGTGCAACTGTTGGTTACATTACATTGTATAGACATTGTTGCATTGAAACTTTCAGATCAATGATTTTGTAATATAAGTAACATTCTCCTTCTGTAACTGTCAGGTTCAAAGGAAACTCCATTTCCCCAAATCTGGGAGTTAGACAAAAGCCAGCATTCCTCAGGAACTAGGGAAGCTAGTTCCCCTCTACCAAAGGAACTATTTCCCTTACCATTGGCAGAAGGGACAAATGGTTATCTGTGGTGCCTATTAGCATGCTGGCCTCCTGGCATCCTGGCTCTCCCCCCCCCCCCCCACCTCCTCTACTCCTCTGGCTCAGGAGCTTCCCTGCCCCCAACTTCTCTTTATAACCCTAAGTTGGCTATGTGTATTTGGCTATGGTCCTCTTTCTGGCCCTTTCTTGGTCCTCTTTTGGTCTTCCTCTCACCTCTCCCCGACCCCTCTACCCCAAACCACTCCCCACCCCCTCTCCCACCTCCACCCACCATGTACCCTGCCTCTTTCCTCTCTCTCTACTCTGCTCCTGTTTCTCTCCTGGTCAGGTCCAGTCTGCTAGCCATGTTTGCTCTCTTACTTTCTCTCTCTACTGTGGACCCTTCCAGATGCCTCTGGCTGTTCTCTCCCTCATATCTGCAATAAAAACTTTCCCCTCAACCATACAATAGAGTGGTCATGTAGTCAGTTTATACACTATTTCATGTTTCCTCCTGGGTTAAGAGGATCCTGAAGAACAAAATATTACACATGTTTTCCAGATCACAGGAGAAGAAATACCACAGTGAAGTAGATCAGACACAGACAAATAAACTCCAAAAGAACTAATTTCAATTTTGAAGAGAAATTCCAAGAAATAACTAGGAAACATGTATGTGGTCTTAACATAGGGAAATTTCATTTGGGAAGAAAAGAGAGCTTGGATGTTTGTTTGTGGTGTTTTGTTTTGTTTTTTCCACATATGAAAAGTAAATAAAGTTGAAAATATTGGAAAGCTACATAGTAGTTGGTAGTGAAGATAGGAACATATGTCATTTGTACTGAATATTAGGTGCTCAGTTGCTTTTGTTTGTCTTGTTTTAATATTAACCTTCTCTACTTCCACCTAGAAAAGTAAATCCAATGATGTATTTTTATTTAAATATTTTAGTTTTAATTATGTGTACATGTGTGGGTTTGTGCATGAGAACGCCGTGCCCTCTGGTACCAGAAGAATGTATTGGGAAAGCTGGAGCTAGAGTCAGTTTTAGGTAGTTGTGAGTCATCAAGTGGGAGCTGGGAACTCAATTTGGGTTCTCTTCAAGAGCTGTAAACTCTCTTAGCTGCTGAGATATCTCTTCAGCCAAGGGTTTGTTTGTTTCTTTGTTTTGCCTTTTTAAACCCTCTTTCATATTAATAGCAGATGAATTTTTAAGACCTTTTAAAAGGTTAAAAAACGTTGAAGTGAATTTGGGAGATATAGGAAGGATTAAAGATGATAAAAACTACTCAAAGTTTTACCAGTGAGAGGTACAACATTTTTTTTTTTTTGGCCTGTATGCGCTAATTTCAAATGAGGAGTTTCTTAAATGGCTAGGTAGTAATCTATTGAATGAATAACATATCATTTTATTAGTTAACCCCCAGTCACTTTATATTTATGTTGTCTTCGTTTTCCTCCATTAGAAGCCACATTACATGTGATTAATACCTTTGATGGTTTTTATTTGATTATATGTATCATTAAAGAAACTTAATTAGATTGCCCTAGGAAGGGGAAATAGATAAGACCTCCTGGGTAAACTGGGAGGTGATAGAAGGGAGGGGATGGGGGATGTCAAGATGAGGAATCAAGATGGCCAAGTTGAGGGAGGAACTGAGAGGGAGAGCAAGGAAAGAGATGTCTTGATAGAAGGAGCCATTATGGGGTAAGGGAGAAACCTGGTGCTAGGGAAATTCCCAGGAATCCACAAGGATGACCCCAGCTAAGACTCCTAGCAATGGTGGAGAGGGTGCCTGAACTGGCCTTCTCTGTAATCAGATTGATGACAACCCTAGTTGTCATCATAGAACCTACATCCAGTAACTGATGGAAGCAGATGCAGACAGATATCCACAGCTAAGCACTGGGCCAAGCTCCTGGAGTCCAGTGGAAGGAGAGGGAAGAGGGATTATATGAGCAAGGGGAGTAGGGGTCAGGATCATGACGGGGAACACCATAGAGACAGCTGACCCAAGCTAGTGGGAGCTCAGGGACTCTGGACTGACAGCTGGGAACCTATCAGGGACTGAACTAGACCCTCTGAATATGGGTGACAGTTGTATGGCTTGATCTGTTTGTGGGGCCTCTGACAGTGGGACCAGGACTTATCCCAGGTCCATGAACTGGCTTTCTGAAGCCCATCCCCTGTGGTGGGACGCCTTTCTCAGCCTTGATGCCAGTGGAGGGTGGACGAGCTTAGTCCTGCCTCAACTTGGTAGGCCAGACTTTGTTGACTCCTCCTTACCCTCTCTGAGGAGTGGATGGGGGTGGAGAATGGGAGGGACAGGGAACTGTGGTTAGTATGTAAAATGAAACATAAATAAATAAACCCCATTAAAGTCCAATTTCTAATTCAAAGGGTCATGTCTACTACACTTTTTGATACTTGTTATCAAGATGCCTTTTGTACACGGACTAGGAGTTTATGCCATGTCTGGCAATGTAAGTGGCTATTTATTTCTTTGTACCATTACCAAGCAGAAGTACTATTTGCTGATTGATCATAGGGGCTGATAAAAGTCCTTATATTTAAAAGTATGAGGAAACTTCCTGCTACTTCTTAAGTAGTTATATTCTTTGTCATAATATTTAGTTTAACATATTAATATAAAAGAAACTTTACAATAAACAGTCATTTTCCAAGAAAATTGAAAAAAACCCACATATCTTAATTTGTTTTTTGACTTCTGGCTTTCTTGAGAATCAACTCAAGAACTAGAGATTGGATAGTTAAATTTTACTTAAATTTGCATGAATTCCAATTGAGCCAAGGCTTATATATCCTGAGAAAGACCAATATTGAGTTTTCTCAACAAGATATGACAAATGGCCATAGATTACACAATGAAGGAAGTTTACAATTACCTTTCTCCAGCCTAATTAGTAATACTAGGCAAATCTGTACATCTGCCCTGGTAGAAAAGCAATTGTAACAGGTTTTTCAACTAAGTGCAATAACTGTTCTCATTGATGAAAAATGGCATTCACTGTAACATGTAGGTTTAGTCTCATACTGAACAAGCATACCCTATAGCACCTTTCTTCATCTAGTGGAAGCTTTTGATTTATTATAAACATGTTTTTAAAATTCTTCCAATATTAACTTAGATGGCTTCTGGAGATAGAAGTTGTTGGAAGGAAACACTATCCATTGAGGACAAAGCAGTCTTGGAGAAAGTGCCATTTCTTAAGATTGTACTCAACCCCTGGTCACTAATTTCTCATCTTTACCTCTTGCCTTATCTGACCACTTTCTACACCCTCCTCCAGGCATGTCATAGCAAGGTTCACCTGTTGAAAGAAGCCATCTCATACAGCATTAAGGAAAGGCTTTTTGTTTATAGTCACACTCTTTATAAGAAGAATGAAACACTACGGGTGATGAAGAGAGTCAATACAGTATAATAGCAAAGTGGAAGCTTAAAAAGTACTCAGCGATGAAAGCAAACTCTAAAAGTCCACATCACAGGTTCTGCGTTCCTTTGCAAAGGTGTAGTCCCTTTCATTCTGCCTGTATTGAGCACTCCTACAGAACAGAGAACTGATAATGGAAATTAGGAATCTTTAAATGACCTAAAACATTTATATTTTATTTTTAATTGATTCTGATGGTACTGTCTACTTCATTTGGCCTTCTTTATTGCCAAACTTTAAAAATACATTTTAATGTTATATAATAAAAATCCCAATGTTAAATTTATATTTATAACTCATTAACAGTATGCATCAATAGTGCAAAAAAGATTTGGTCAACCACCTCATTACTGATGATAGGGCTATTATTATATTCCAAGTCAGAAAAAAATTCAGCTCATGACTTTAGGAAATTCAGTTAGTGAAGACTAGTAGCCGTTTCCTCCAAGGTTAAAGCCTTCCATTTTGGAGGGAAATTTGTTAAGACATAGATAGAAAAAAAAGTGAAACAATAAGCTATTTAGTGACAGGATGTTTACAAGACAGTGAAACAATGAAACAACAGGATGTTCTAAAGGGAAGTTAAACACTCCATCCTACAGAGAAGCTCTGTAGGATGAAAACAGGAAGGAAACAACTCAAGATAGCTTCAGGAAGACCCTGAAAATGACCCGGTTCACTAGTCTTCTTCCCCAAGAGTAAATAAATGCTAAAGACTGCTGAAAGCGACTTTCAGGCAAGCCTGGCCACCTAAAGAAGCAGAGACCAGCAGAACTGCCCAGAAGAAACAAAGACTGTCTCCATCGCTGAAGTCACTCAAGCCAACTATGCTACATGGAAAGGATACTTTTCAATCTGTTGAGCTTGGAGCAGGTGTTGTGGAATATTGCTTTAACTAGGAAAAGATCTGTTACATTTGTTTATGCTGTGTCCCTGTGTGTGGCACCAGGCACCACCGGTGTGTGGGTTCACGTGGCTCCATGGAAAGATGACTTGGAGGCATCTTAAGAATGAATCTAGCATTTCATGGCTGCAGGGGGATCCAGCTTTGAAGGATTGAAGCCCCTTCCCTTCGCCTCAGGCATTTTTATTTCTCTCCACTCCAGTTTAGCCAGTTAATTTCCATATGCTCAAAACAACCTGAAAGGAGCTCCCAAAAATACAGTGCCAAGTGCAAATTCCCTGATTTCTTGGGTACCAAGGTTTTCCGGGTTTCCTGAAGCAAGTTTTGCATAGGCCTTTGTGTCCTTGGGAAACTCTGAAACAAGATTCACATAGAGGACAGCAAGAGAAACAAAAGGTGTCTGCTAATCAAAAAATGGATTAGGGCTAGGTGCTGCTCGCTGGAGCCAGGCCAGGTGCAGCTCAGCAGGAATGCAGCTACAATGCTGAATTTGTTTAATTATGTAAAGATGTGTTGCTGTTTCACCTTGCCTGCCTAAGGTACCTCATTGGTTTAATAAAAAGCTGAATGGCCTGTGAGAACAAGGAGAGCAAGGGAGAAAGAGAGGAAGATACCCAGGGTCAGTTAGGCAGCCACCAGCCAGCCAGACACAGAGTAGGACATACAGAATGAAAGAAAGGTAAAAAGCTCAGAGGCAAAACATAGATGAAGAGAAACAGGTTAAATTAAGTTATAAGAGCTAGCTACAAACAAGCATAAGATAAGGCTGAGCATTCATAACTAACACAAAGTCACCATGTCATGATTTGGGAGCTGGTTGGTGGCCCAAAAGAAAGCCTGTTAGAGGCAGGCAGCTGTATATTCTAGGTTTTCAGCTTTTGTGAGATTTCATCCATTCTGGGGTGGGCGTTGGTGTTACAGCTGTCTTTTAGTCATTTCTGCTCCTATAAGTAATCCCCTTACCCATATCCATATTATAAGTAACCCCAATAAAACTCACTGGTTTACCAAATTAGACTTTGGTGGTTTCTTAATTAGGGTTACTTTAACCATTACGAAACACTATAACCAAAAACTAGATTAGAACTTGGAGTCAGGAGATGATGTAGTGGCCATGGAGAGGTGCTGCTTACTGGTTTGTTCCTCATTGCCTGCTCAGCCTGCTCTTGCAGAACTAAGGACCAGTGGCCCAGGGATGGTGCCACCCACAATGGGCTGGATCCTCCTCCTTCAATCACTAATTGTAAATGCCCTACAGGATTGCCTATAGCCTCACCTTATGGAGGGATTTTCTCAATTGAGATCCTCTCCTCTCAAATGACTCTAGCTTATATCAAGTTGACATAAAACTAGCCAGCACAGATGGTATCCATACTGGTTTGTCATCAGTTCCCTAACTGGGGTGAGTCACATGTGTGTTGTATATCCCCAAGAGAAGTCTGTCACACAACACTAGAAATGTAAAATTTATATTATCTTGGAAATAACTGCTTATTATTTGGAGAGTTGTTAACCATTCATGCAAAAATACCAATAAGTATAAATCTTTTGTTTAATTTTAAATTGTAGAAGCATCATTAGGTGGGAATATTGTAGAAAAACTAAGAAAAAATTGTATTTTCTTGAACTTATAGAAACTTTCTTTGGGAAAATATGCTTAATGATTTTTAACTTAATACTTTGATAGATGATAGAAGCAAATAGAATGAAAACACATTCAGGCAAGGAAAATGCTCTATTGTTGGATTTCTATTTACTAAGGCAGATTACAACTTTCAAGTCCTATTGAAATATATATTTTTCTTTAATTATTACATTTATAATTTATTCAATTGCCTCTTTTGCTATTCATTTTGTAAAGAACTTATTTTTATTATTTTAAATTATGGGTATGTATAGAGGCCAGAGGCCTTCTGTCTCCCAGAGCTGGAGTTTCGAGTCACCTGGCCTCTGGAAGAGCAGTAAGTACTCCTAAACACTGAGCCATCTCTCCAGACCACTTCTTCAGTTCTTAATATAGGCTCAAAATAACACAGACTACTTGTTTCCCCACGGTTCACGTATGGAACACATAGCTTTAACTACAACAAGTGATAACTATTAGTACCTCACTCTACATGCTACTATTAAGCTTATATATTTTGTGACATACTAATTCATTAAATATATTCAATAATCACAAGTAAGCTAATATAGAAATAGGCCTACATAGAAAAATGGCAATAGCTTATGCCCATAAAATGAGCAATAAGACTAAGAGATCAATACTAGGCCTGGTGGTGTATGCTTGGAATCCCAGCTATGCAGGAGGCTGAAGCAGAAGGATCACAAATTCAAGGCCTACAGAGTGAGCTCAAAGGTAACCTGAAAAACTTAGCGAGACTCTATCTCAAACTGAAAAGATGAAATGTTAAAAGAAGTATCTCTAGTTCAACAGTAGACCATTTGTCTAATGTGAGAAAAACTAGTTTCAAGCAATCCCCACAACACCAGGGGCTGCATGTCTGTGAGAGAGACATACACGTTCATTGTGTTTTACTCCCTTTCCATTATTCACAACTAAGGATTTACTTTCTTATTTTCTCTCTATTAAATGTAAAGTGAAGAGTCTGTATTTGAGTAGTATTTTAATTTACATATTTATCATTATTTTCGTCATGAGTCAAGAAACAAATGCATTTTACTTTGAGACCCAGGACATTTAAAAACATATGACATGTATACACAATCTCCATGCATGTGTAATGAAGACATACTTTCTACTAAACAATTCTTAACTTGGCTAAGTGAAAAGCATCAATGAATTTTCAATGCAGTTTTTATTTGTAATGCTGTAGAGAAGACTATATTAATTTTTATGTCCTTCTAGTGAGTCATGAGCTAAAATTTAGAACACACTCTCAAATTTTAAAGATCTCTTTCAGCTCTCATTCTACAATGATTCTGTGACTGACATTGACCTAGAGAGTTCCTTAAGAGATGTTGTGTCCAGGCTGCTCAGTTCCTTTTGAGCAGCATCTTTATTTTGGGGGCATTTCCAACATAAGGAACACAGTAAGAAACATCCACTCTTCTAATAAAACTCTCTTAAAAGAAACACCTATTTGGAGGAATGGAATACAAAAAAGCAGAAGATCGATCGAGTGAATAGTGTGGTCTGATGAGGAAGACTGTGAAAGTGTGGGTCTCTTGGGTTGCAGTGATGGAGTTCTGTCTCTCACTGCTTGACATTTCCTCTGTAAGCCAAATAAAGAGGCAGCCAGGCCTTCCCCGAGTCCTTTCTGTCTCACTCATATACTCATTGAAGATGGGGACCTGGGAGACAGTTCAGATCTACTTCTTTGATTCTTCAGCGGCATATATGGCGCTCCTTAACATATTGCAGTAAATGCCATTTTAAAATCTGAAATAGCTTGAGTGAGTTCTACTTCTTGTGTAGAGGGGTCTAGTGAAGAGATGCCAGGGAAGAAAATCACCAGAACCTGAAGGAGCTTTTCCTGTAAGTCCATGTGGATTGCTGTCTGCTGAGTTTTATCTGATGCCTTATCATTCCTACATCGCAAAGATGAATAGCTGAGAAGTGACCATTAACTGTAATTGCTTTGAAAAGTCAAAATATTTTAATAGTTAATAAAAACAGGTAGACACAAATGTTTCAAGGAGCCTGAGAAACTAATATTCTTGTGGATGCAGGAAGCTAATCTGTTCTTTCCCTTCTTAAGCATTTATCAATTTACTTTTAGAGTTTAGTGGTTGTTACTGAAACATTTTTGTCTTTTCCTAAGAGCAAATATGTCCCCAAATTCTCATATTACCTCAGAAATTATAAGGTTTCACATGCCAAACTATAATAACCATGCTTTTCCTAAACTTGACTGCTCTTGCTAAAAGTTTTTCTTATAAAATAATTAGAATTTTTGCCCTTTTTAAAAAAAGTTAAATTAAAATTTACTATGCCAGGAAACATGCTGCTTCCAACTTACTTAGCAGGTCCATAAAATTCTTAATTTCAAAACTAAACTCACAACAAATTTATAACTCAATAAAATATGTATTTAACCATGGTCAGAATCCCCAGTGTTAACAATTTCAGTTCTCTATAGTCTATCTAAAGATTCAGGAAATTCTAATTAAAAAAAAAAAAGCTGGGTGGTGGTGGCATATGCCTTTGATCCCAGCACTCGAGGGGCAGAGGCATGTAGATCTCTGTGAGTTCAAGACCAGCCTGGTCTACAGAGCAAGTTCCAGGACAGCTAGAGCTACACAGAGAAACCCTGTCTCAAAAAAAAAAAAAAAAAAAGTTCAGCAGTTAAGAGCACTTGTTACTCTTGCAGAAGACCTGGGCTTGGTTCACAACAGCTGCATCATGGTGCAGAAAATCCAATACCCCCTCCTGGTCCCCAAATGTGCTTCACATATGTGGTGCCATACACAAAAATAAAATAAAAATAAATTAATAAATAAAATTCCTACCAAGTGTTTTGCTATTATTGTAGAAATCGGCAAGTTTGTTCAAAAGCTCAAATGCAAACAAAAAGACAATAGAAGGCCAAAACAGTTTTGGCAAGGAAGAATGAAGCAGAGCATTTGAATACTCAGTACACAAGCACATTAATTAAAGTATGTGGCATTGGCAAAAATGTGAGCAAACAGATCGATAGAGCGGGGAAGGAAGACCAGAAATAATAGGTATACACGGTTAAATTCCTGATTTCCCAATGAAATGCAAATACAGTTTCAGTGGTGAAAGGGTGTGCGTTTTTAAAAAACTAAGCCAAGCTACTTGGACAACCATTTGAAAAAATACTTCAATTCGTACCTCATGCTATGAAAGAGAAAATATTCAAAACAAGGCCCAGGTTTGAGTGTAAAACCTAAAATTACAAAACCTTAAAAAGAAAATCTTGGTACCTTACTGTCATGTGAATAGTACTTCTGGATATAACGTAAGTACAGTTCGTAAAGGAAAAAAAAATGTATCTCAGACTCAGTCAAAATTTAAGACTTCTGCTGTTTGAACAATATACCGAGGGAGTAAATTGGTGAGGCACTGAGTGAGAGAATATGATTTCTGTCATATATACCTTGCAAGGACTTGTATCTGGGTTATGGAAAGAATTCTTAAATACAATCATAAAAAATTTCACATGAGCCAGAGCAGTTGGTTGGACGTTGTGACATTCTGGCTTTGTTTATTTATTACTTACACATTTATTTACTTTTGTGTGTGTAGGAGGTACAAGACATTGTTGTATATCCTTGGCTGACCTGTAACTTGTTATGTAGAAGGGGCTGGCCTTGAACTTGTAGTAATGCCCCTGCCTTGGTCCCGGTGGTGCTAAGATTACAAGCATATGCTACCATGCCCCATCTTAGCTCTTTTCAGATGTTTTCCACCTGAAGTGATATACATCCTGAACTTACGTGGATGCTTTACAAAAATCTATTAGAGAAAATGTTTATCTGGGTTACCAAAGAAGAATTTAAGTGATCTGTTAAGCATAATGGATTCAGAACATTTCTTTTATTACATCTTTGATTTTTTTCTTTTTACCTGCAAAACTTCATAGCTCTTAGACTTTTTCACTTAACAAAAGAAACAAAAACTTTCAAGGATATGTAAAATCAGTGAGATCAGTCTATAAAATTGAAAGATAAAGTGAGTTAGCATGGACAATGAATAGAAATGTTTATTAAGCTAATTGTCTCCATTAGGAAAGAGAACTAGGCACTTTAATAGTATTCCTTTTCTAAAGTGCATTATCACGGGTAGAGCTGTGACCAGCACATTCGCTGATCTTGTCCTCAGTAAAACCTATGCTTATCAGCCCCGGTTATGACTTGGGGAGTAGGGAATGTGCCCTTGCAGTGAGGGAGGAATAGGGCTTACAAATAGATCGGCATACACTGGGTTTGTACATCAGCAAATCCAATTGAAAAATTCTTAGCTTACAGATGTACTTGCATCTTCAAAAGTAGCTTCTTTTCAGGACACTGCAGTGATTTCAGTTTGAAAAAGTTTCTGAACTTTTAACTCAAGGTAATGAGCTAGTTAATGGAAGACTGAGTTTCGTGTAGGAAGCAATTACCTGGATTGATAGGAAACTTGAGAAAATGAGCACAAGCTTTAATGAGATTGGCAAAAAGGTCATGTGTCTGAGAGCTGGGATGGAGTAAAAAGGACTGATAGTGGGAGAAATCATTAGACAATGCCACAGAAACCAGCAGAAATAAAGGTGAGATATACACCACTGAATATACTTTTGTAAAAGGCCACAAAATTAATTCGCCTAAACATAAGATGACCTCTGGAAATTTGTAAGTCAGTAGTCCGTGGTCTAATTGGAGCTTTGCCCATGATCTACTTTATTCCTACCAATACAGTCATAGAAATAGACTTCAAAAGAAGAAATCGTTATAAACTGATTGATAGGTATTCTAGTTAGTGCACAGTTTTTGCAAAGAGCATGCCCTAGGCCCTGCTTTTACCTCCTCTCCCAGTCACTTCTCAACTCACAGGGTGTTCTGACTTGCAACCCCAGCACTTGACTTACACTGTTCTGAGAAAGGTCAGCAGTGATGTGCTTGTCAAATACTTCAACCTCTTTGCAGTTTATATCCTGTTTTCCTTCCCAGAAGAATTAGGCATTGTTCGCCTTCTTTCTCTCACAAACTATGTTGCCTCCCAAGACACAGCTATGTCCATTTATCCCTTTCTCCATTTATCTCTGTCTGCTTTTGAAAATCCCTTTTGTAGTTTTATCTTTCCTGCCAGAATTTTTCCATAGCACTACTATCCTCTCTTCCTCTGCATGATATTCCTGAGTGATCTTCTGCCAGCCTCAGGCTCCCACTGTGTTCTATGTGCTTCTCAAATATTGACTTACCAACTTTCCTTGAATTTCATACCTGGCATTTGGTGCACTATAGTCCACTACATGTGAGATTGTTCTCCTCATACCTTGAATTTTCTTTTCTCATTTACCATGCCCTAATTATCAGCAACCCTATGTGTCCCCTTGATCACAAGGAAACTATTGTTTCTTACCCATCTTCCTTTGCCATGTATACTCAGGCACCATCCTTTCAGACTCAGCAGTGGGTTTGTTCTCTCCATGCCTTTCCACCATTGCTCCTATCAGAGTCCTCATGTGAAATCTTACTATTTTCCCTTGGAATTTTTCTTAATGGCTTCTCAATCAGATCCCACAAAAATCTTGTAAATCTCTTTTCTAATTGTCTATATTGCTACTGGGAGTTATCTTTTTTAAATGATAGATTTGATCATGCTACTTTCTTGACTATGAAATGAAATTTCAATCTATATGAGTGTTTTCTACTTAGCTTCTAACATAGTAGCATCTATCTTCAGGTCATAATCAATGGGAGCTGGACCACAGAAGCCTTACTCTTCCTAAATTATTTTCTACTCTGTAGCCATAGTTGACTAAAATAAGAATGGAAACATGAATTAAGGCAGTCACTCTCATTTCTGCAAGATCTACACCAATGAGTTGTGGGATTATCATATTTTAATAACTTGTAATTTAATAATAATGTAGGCTATAGAAGAATCATGCAGACTAGGAAGGGAAAGGAGAGATCAGTGAAAAACCGTGGACAACATTCTAGTCCCTTTCCAATCTACCACTTAATTTATGCTGTTGAATTTTACAAGAGCTCTGTATCTTTTTATTAAACAACTCCTTCACTTCACTGTTTATTTTATTATTAAGTTCACTTAATTGATTTATGTATGACATTTGGAACTCAAGAAAGTTTTAATGATTATAACTATCAACAAACTGAATTCAAAAAATTGAACTTTCAAATTTTGTTTCATTGCTTTTTTCTGACTGTACTATCCACTGTAGTTCCCAAAGACAACCAAACATTTCTTCATACTTACATCTATGTTTCTGTTTTAGTTTTTTATGGATGGTTCTAATAGAGTATCACAGAGTGGATAATGTATAATAAAGATTTATTTGTTACAGTTCTGGAAGCTGGGAAATCCACGATCAACAGGCTGGTGTTGACACAAAAGCACAGCTCACCCTCCAAAGGAAAATGATTTATTCTGTAGCTAAATATGAGTGACAATGACCTAGGAAGACAGGTTCCCCAAATGTCACATAACAGTTTCATGAAGTTTTCATAGTGATAGATAAAAGAATAGCCAAAGATAATTTGACTCTGGTCTTCAATATTTGGACTCTTCATAACAAATTTTAGTAATTTAGCCTTGTTGAATATTTAACACAAGTGCTGCCCTGACTCCCTCTTTCACTTCCTCTAGGAACTTCATTTCACACTGGAATCTGTGAAGAGCCTCATTACTGTGTCACCTCACAGCCAAAGGGAGAAAGGCTGGAAAGGGGTGGAACAGATGATAGGAGAGAAGAAGGGGGACAGAGGGTAAGGAAGAGAGACAGGAGACTAAGAGTTTCCTTTGAGGAAAGAACCCATTCCTAAGGTGATGAACTCATCCTGCCTTGTAGCATAGCTCGTGCATGATGTCAGTGCTCTGGTGACCTGATCATTATTTTGACTGCTGTCATGGTTTCTTAACACTGTACAAAGGCCTCCAACATATGCTCTTTGGAACACTAAAAAACAGTATTCTCCCTCCAATCATTGTCATTCCTTCCCAAGTATGCTTCTTCCTCAGAAAGTGATTATCACTCTTCTTAGAATCCCCGGCTGTTGCTTCATATACCTGCGATTACATTCTCACCCCTGACGTCTTCTCTCCACCCCATCTCTAGCTTGCACTACGTTGGCTGTCAATCTTCTGAGAATATCCTCATTTGCCAGGCTGCTTTCTGACTCCTTTGTTATTATAGCCTCACCACGTGGACTATCAGTCTCTGTTTATATCAGAGCACCTCTACCAAACTACAGATATGCTTTGGGGTCTCCTCTTGACCCAAGATGTCCTCCATATCTTATTCCATTTTCTGCTTTTCTTCAAAATGAAACCTAAAGACTTTTTTTTACCACTGCTTCCTCAGCATCCTCATTTGCCCTTCAGTGATCAGCCTTTCATTCTGATTTTTATTCCCCAAACTCTACTGGAATTGCCTAGTCAAAATCACTAGCAACTTTTACTTTGCTGTGTTCTGTGGCTGGTTACTTTTGACCCTGACTCTAGCATTTTCTCACTTCTCTTTCTTTCTCAGATCCGTTGCTTTTCAACTATAAATATTGAAACAGATCTATTTTCCCCATCCGTAAAGCTCTTTCCTCAGTCCTTCTATCTTGTACAGCAGAAAACTTTGGTCATTGTTGCTTTCTTTTTCCTTCATACACACATGGTCCCTCACCACGTCCTCTTGATACTCTTCAAATGTACTGTAAGCTGCTCATTATGCCATGTTGACAGTCACTGCTTCAAAGCGCTGCCCATAATCTTTGTCTATCTCCTAAACTGCAAAGGCATCTTTACTAGATCCCAAACCTCTGTTTGGTTCACCATCTAGTGTATTTGACACTGGAAAAATTGAATAACCTTTCTAATATACAAATGCATTATGTCTCCCTCTTGCTCAAAACCACTAATTACATTAAAATTGTATTTCAGATAGTCTAAACTTTATTATTTCTAACTATGATTATATGTATGTACAAAATAGTCTAACCTCTTACAATGCTTTCCAAGCTGTGACTTATTAATCCCACCTATTATTGTACCTTCAATTTTTTTAATTTTGCATTTATGATCCAGCCATTGAATTTTTCCCTCAGGTCCTTAAACACGTTAAGTTCTTTTCCACCTTAAGTATTTTGAATACATTATTTTTTTTCTGCTAGGAGCTCTCTACAATTAGCACTTTCTATCTTAGCTTTTTTTCATTTGCTAATATGTCAGTGCAAATCTTTCCTCCCTGCAGGGGGATTTTTCTAGTAAAAAATATTAAACAGTGGCCTCTAGCAAACTAAAAGTCCCCTTCACATGACAATCATTTCCCCATAGCAATTTTTATAGATGGCTCTCTTCCCCTCAGTTGTTATCTTCCTCCTTCAACATAAAGACTTAAGGATGTTTTATTTCTTTATTTTTGCAGCAGTGTATCCTGGCATATATTTTCATGACACATAATGAGTATTTACTAAATGTCTAATAATGGGAAACACTATTTGCCTTTTAATAAATACCTAATACTTGTGACTAGGTTGTATTCTAATACCCTAGAACACAACAGTGTTTCAAATACAGAGCCATTAGGGAGCCACATTTGTGTACCATTCTCTGAGCGTAGAATCAGAACTAAGAGTTCCATAAAGGCGAAAAGGCAATTTTTCAGCGCAAATGAGTGCAAATTATCAAATAATTTTGTAACGTAACTGTTTGTTACTTCTATTTTCCACATCTAAAAGAACTTTGTGGGGTTGGCAAGGTATCTCACTGGGTAAAGGCATTTGCTGTCAGTCCTAATGAGCTGAATTTGATTCCCAGAACCCACATAGTGAAAAGAAAAAACAGATTCCTAAAAGCAGTTCTCTGACCTCCACATGCATGCCATGGTGTGGATCCATATGCACACACACAGTACATGCAATATAATAGAGTAATTCTGCCATTATGTATACAACTAAAGTGTTTCATTAGTTTATAACAGCTTATCCCATAGTTACTTATTTATCCATCACATTTTTATTAATAGTCTAGTATATGTCAGGCACCAAGCTATAGAGATATAACAACAAAAAATAGGAAAAAAGTAAAACCATTCACCTTCAGGAAATTCATAGTACAATAAAATTAATGCCCCCAAATTCTGAACTAATTAGTTAGACTTAAACCATAATCTATAATGTTCCAAAAGCACTTTTGGTGATTCTAATGTATAGCTAGAGCTGAGAATATCTTTAATGATTGTTCGTGTTTTAACTGTGAAATTCTAATGGCAACATTTTTTCCCTAAATGTGAGTTATGTTGTAATACGTACAGCTTGTTTTTTAATCACAACATAGTAGGTAGAACTGAATGTGAGATGTGAGCTCTTACATTATAATGATCAGCTTTTCTTTGCTAGAATCCACTCTAGCCAAATCCATTTGAAGTAGTTGACCAGTTAGAATTCTCTTCCAATTAAAACATGAACTTGAAACTTGAAGGGAACAAGAAAATTAAGAAGGAACAGAAAGTATTTTTGTAGTTTCCCCTTTCAAGTAAGTACTATACTGTAAGATTGGAAAATTCCTTGTTCCTTGTGTATTCTCATTGCTGTCTATATTTAGCATGTGGTATTTATAGTATCTGATTGCATGGAGAACTATATTTAGTGATGGCTTTCGTACAGAATAATCATATATTCTCTAATGCTGCTAGAGAATTTAAATTCTATGTGAATATAATCTACATTCACTCTTTCACCATTTTATCATCATAAAACATAAATAAGACTTTTAAATAACAATGGATGAACACAGACATTTGAGCATTCATTTAAATAAGATATGAAACATTTCATCACTTCAGAAAGTTACATTTCCCCCCTTTTGACAATCTTCATTCTTTACATAGTAAACATTCTAATTGAGTGTGTATAGGAATAACTTGCCTATTAAAGAAACCCTACTGTGTGTGTGTGTGTGTGTGTGTGTGTGTGTGTGTGTGTGTATTGTGTGTGGGTTCTTTTAGACAACATGCTTTCTTTAGTTATCATGTAGGGCAGTACTACATCCTCTTTCTCTTTTGTTGAATAGTATTCCATTCTATAAATAGATCTCACTTGATAAATGTCACACATAGATGGACATTTGACTTATTTTTGCTGTTAACATTTATATGCAAGTACAAGTGTGGACTTACATTTTCACTTCTTTTGAAAAATCTTCAGAGTAGAAAACTGAGTCCTAGAACAGGGACACATTTTGCTTGATAAGAAAGGACTTAACTTTTTACTCACACTGCCTCTGCTTTACCACTTTTCACATCCTGGTAACTTAGGAAGCCTCCTGTTGGTCTTCATCTCTTCCTACATTCAATTTTAGAACTTTGAACTTATAGCTATTCTTAGGTTGCATGATGTTTTTCTACAGTGTCTGTGCATTGCATTTCTCCGATTACTAATGAACTAGAAATACTCTTTGATAATGTCCATAGTACTTTTCAGTGCTACAATTTCCATTAGGTTCTTTTATATAATTTCATTCTTCTACTGAGATTTGTGTGTTTATTCACTCATTTTGATCACCTTTGATCATGAGTATCTGTATAATCATCTCTTTTTAAAGTCCGTGCCTGACAATTTTAACATCTAGGTCAGCTTGGGATCTTTCATTGGCAACTTTATCTTTTGACTAAGGGTTATACATTTTTCTTTCTTGGCATTTCTAGTACTTTTTAAATTACATAGTAGATATTCTGAGTGATACATTGTTGAGAATCTTAATTTTTGAATATTTTTTTTACTGAGAATTGTTGATTTGTATGTGACTAGATAGTTAAATTACCAGCAATTTCCTCAAATATGTGAAAACTCAACTTCTGTTTTAATTTATACATTGTCATAAATTTGTGCCCACAATTTTAAGGCTTAATTTTGAACTTCATCTTAGAATGCTATTGTATTCAAGAACCTTAGTCTAATATTAGCTAGTTTATTGTCATTAATAAAAGGGAAGCTTTCTCTTTGCATCTTTGTACAGTCCTTTAAAAACACATCAAGAATTTATAAAATGTCGGTGTTACAATGGATGGGAATTCTTTTAAAATGAGAGTAGTCAGATTCTTGTTTAGGTATTAATTTGCTGCCTAGATTGAATTATAATCTCTGCATTTCTATCTCGGGAGTGAGATATAAAATACTAGTAATATGAAAATCCTGGGACTTAGGAAATATGTTGGTTATTGCTAGTTTGACCTAAAGTCAAGGTTTGGTCAATATTTGGTGTATTTCAATAAATACCTGGTGTTACAATTGAATTGTTTCCTGCCCCATCATTAATAAGATGATGCCCCCAATTTCCAGTCTGGCTATTTGGAGGACAGTCTTTAAGGGAGTAGTTAACGTTAAGTGAGGCCATAAGGGTAGAGTCCTTGTCTAAAAGGACTGAGGTCCTTCTGACGAATAGACTTAAGATCTCTCTCTTTCTTTCTCTGCTTCTTCCTCTCTTCTTCTGCCTTCCCCTCCCCCTTTCCCTCTCATCTCTTCTTGCAGTGTGCACAGAGAAAAGGCAATGTGAGCACACTCTGAGAAACTGGCCATCTGCAAGCCAGGAAGAAGCCCTCAGTGTAAACTGAATTTACGAATACTTCATTTTCTTTTACATTTGTGTGTGTGTGTGTGTGTGTGTGTGTGTGTGTGTGTGTGCCTGTGAGCGTGCATGTGTGTGTGTGTGTGTGTGTGTGTGTTCATGTGTGATATTCTAAGTGTGGAGGTCAGAGAATAGCATGAAGGGGCTGGTTCTCTCGTTTCACCATGTGGATTCTGGGGATTGAAATCAAGACACCAGGCTTGGCAGCTTATTTCTTTATCCACTGAGCCATTTGGCCAACCCTGCTTCTATTCTTCAAGCCACCCAGGCTATGATATTTTTAACTGGGATCCTCAGCTACTAAATAAACCATGTTTTAATTTTTTGATGATTCACTGTTGAATTTATTATGTTAATAACTAAGATTGATAAGTTGTTGGTATTTTAAACTTTGATAAAAATCTCACAAAATAAAAAATAAACCTTTTTTCTAAACCAAAAAGTGCTGTTTTCAACCTTGGATTTTCTCTTTCCTTACTTTTTAACCATCTGTATTCATAAATTTAAACAAAGTAGGTAGCTTTAAGATCACATCTGGAGGACCCAGTTCTCTAGATTTCTCAGCTGAGGGAACACACCAGTGACGTCACTCAAGCTTGTCTCCTGGCGTGGGAACACACCAGTGATGTCTCTCAAGCTTGTCTCCTGGCATAGGAACACACCAGTGACGTCTCTCAAGCTTGTCTCCTGGCGTGGGAACACACCAGTGATGTCTCTCAAGCTTGTCTCCTGGCATAGGAACACACCAGTGACATCTGACAGCTACACCTTGGGCAGACACAGTAGGACTCTTTCGTCATCACTGCTGCTTTTCACTTTTGTAAAAGTGAGCAGGAAGTTTCATTTTTGGGGGCAGTTCCTAGAACCAGACAAAGGTACAGCGAAGTAAAAGAAATGTCATCATATGAATCTGTAACCTAATTCTAAAATAGGTGTATATACAATTCCCCTTCTATTTTTTGAGATTATAATTGTATCCCTTTCCCCTCCCCTCCCCTCCCCTCCCTGCAGACCCTCTTGTAGACCTTCCTTGCTCTCTTTCTATTTAACAGCCTCATATTTCATTAATTTTATTGTATGCATACATGTTATGTGTATTAATATTGTTGTGTGGTAGTTTGCTTATTAGGTATTCAGTTGCATGGCGCAGCACAATAGTGATTTATATTGTTCTTTATTCTGTTAGCAGTTTCTTTGAAAAGTGTAATGGAAGAAAAAGGGCATTTTAATATAATAGACAACAATAACTTCAAAGAATGTCCCCCTCCTTTTATCTTTCAAACCCTGAGCACTCACAGCAAGCTGATTGAGTTTATCACCATGCCTGTCATATCATAAGATTTCAGAATTACAAGGACTTTGACAGCCTGAGTCTTCTGTGGATCTACTACCAGGGTAGGAAAATTTCATTCTTACACCATAATGGGCCTTCCAGGCTTGTATGCTCAAGCCAAACGTGAATGTAGGTGTGCATAATAAAAGGTAGATGCATTTGCAGGTGAAGTATTGCAGGATTATATACATATATTATGTTATAGATTCCTGTTGTTTGATCTTAGATTATGTATGTATTTTAGAATTTTTATTCTATAGACAAGAAAAGAAGGTTCACGGTAGCTGACCACAGAGGTAAATCGTCAAAGAAGAAACAATTTTTTTAAAAATTAGTCTTTCATTAACCCCATGTAGAGTTCAGTTTTTTTTTTTTAATTTTTTTGACTTTATTTATTTTTTAAATTACACTCATGATATTCATTAATTACACACATTTGTGGTATTCTTAGATTACATTCACAGTATTCATTCAATTATATATATTATATATATATATATATTTTGATTTTAAATGCTGAATGTCATTTATTGAAGGGGGGAGGAGGTCTTAAATACAGGCTTACAGCACAATGGGAGGACCCTGGAGGGCAGAAGTTCGCTACTGATGTTTTACAATCTTGTTTCTAATCTGTTAACGCCCATTATTCAGGGTACCAGGCAAGGAACTTCCCTTAAGCATTCAGGAGGGTGGAACCTGGCCAGGAATTAGCATAGGGAGAATATCAAGGTCAAGGTCCGCAAGCAAGGCAACAGTTACCCAAAATGTAGAGTTCAGTTTTAAAATGCTTCTTTAATAGCCATTTTGCTAAGCGTATCATGTCTCATGCCTGTAGAAAAATAAGTAGACCTCTCTGTTAGCAAATGTGACACTTTACTGATACTTGAAAGAAAAGGGAACTAGCCTCCGAAAGTAAGAAGCGAGATGTGCAGAAGGAGAAATGAGACTGCATTTACAATGCAGATTAGATGCCAAAAGTACCACGAAGATTCTCGGAGACGCAACTAAAAAGCTCAATGCAAAGCAGGCAGTCAAAGCCAACAAGAAAATGCCAAGGTGAAACTTAAGTCTAACCAGAAACACTCAACAACAGTGATGCATTTCCAAGTATTCCATGTCTTCATTGACTAAGCTGAGTTTTAACAAATCTTTTAAGTCCTACTTTTAATGGTTCTAAAAGGTGATAGGTTTTGTACATAATTTGCTAGATGTAAAATCCTTGAATTTCCTAGGAGGCATATGAGTCCCTAATTGTTAACACTATTTGGTAAAGTCAGCTATTCACTTGGTTGCAATACCATGTACGTTCATGGCCAATTGTCAGAAAGCAATTAAACATATATAGTTGAAACACACAGTAGCAGAACCTTGAATGGAATTTGGGATAAAAACAATCAACAATGTGGAAATACAGATTTCGTGGGGCTTTCTAGTTTTTAATTAAAAATTAATTCATACAATATATTTTGCTCCCATTGTGATACCTGATTAGCATTACACAGATTTAAGGCATTCACACAATACTAAAAGAAAACTTACAATATGTACCAAAGACCATTGAGCAAAAAATACAGGTAATTCATAAAATTAGTAAATGCAAATTGTTAAGAACCTGTGGAAATTTTGATAGTAATCAAAAAGCTCAAAATTAAAAGCATTTACTTGATTGTTAATGTAAATTTTATAATCATGTAATTAAAAATAACATTCATATCATTCAATTGAAATGAAATAGGCATTCTCATCTACTAATGCAATATCTTTTAGAAAAAAAATGTAAATAATCATCAGGAGCCTTAAAAACACAGGTACATCCTCTTTCATGTATTTAGGATGCTTTAATCAGGATATAATCCAAAGGATATTCATTTTTAAAAAGTCATATAATTTAAATCTGATAGTCTCATAGATACCTGACTGTTGGAGAATATTAATTTAAGGTGTGTTATTTTTGCCTATTTTGCATTTTTTTTAACTCTGTGAAGCTGTGTTACGGTGCCTGTGTAAAACACCTGATGGTCTAATAAAAAACTGGCCAATAACAAGGCAGAAGAAAGGATAGGTGGGGCTGGCAGGCAGAGAGAATATATAGAAGGAGAAAACTGGGAGGAGAGATCTAGGAGCCAGAGAAGGAGGACTTCAGGGGCCAACCACCTAGTCACCCAGCTACACAGCAAGCCACAGAGTAAGACTAAGATTTACAGAAGTAAGAGAATAGGAAAAGTCCAGAGTCAAAAGACAGATTGGATAATTTAAAGTTAAGTAAAGCTGACTAGAAACTTAGCCAAGCTAAGTTGGGGCATTTGTAAGTAATAAGACTCCATGTATGATTTATTTGGGAGCTGGGTGGCAGACCCCCAAAAGACCAAAGACCAAACAACAACACCTAACATTAGGGAAATTAATCTGACATAGTTATGTAGTAAAATATACCACCTTTGAAATTATACTAATAAATTGTTTATAATATTGAAAATTGTCTGTAAATATATGTAATATATAAATATTATATATTATATATGCTATATATAAGTATATAAAGATTATCTGAGAAATTTATGGGATCTATTTTTAATGATATGAGCATCATAGAAGATGCATTGTTATAAAGGTTTGTATTATTTTTGTGTGTGTTGCAGGGGTGGTTGTGCATCACATGAGTGCAGTGGTGGGAGGTTAGAGGAATGGGATTCCCCTAAAGCTGGTTCTTGTGAGCCATCTGTGAACTTGAGTCCTCTGCAAGGGCAGAAAGCTCTCTTAATTGCTGAGCCAGCTCTCTAGCCCATGGAAAACAGTTATGTGAATATTTTTTGTGCTTTGCAAACTATCTTTTACCATGCTAAAGAGGAGATTGTATATGCACATATGTACAATATGTCTGTACACCATATACTTGCATAATGTATACACAATTTATTGTAGTAATGTATGAATATATATACAGTCAATATGTTGTTTGTACATATAAATATATGCAAATATCTAAATGGTGACAAAGACGTCAATTGGAGTTTAACTACTGATTTTGCTTTAGTAAATTCATTTAACACTGAGCTAGAGAGCTGATCATAAATAGAAATAGTAAAAAGCTCTAAGAATTTCATATGAGAACATTTGATGATAAAAATTTTAAAAGCAGAAGAAAAATTGCATAGGACAAGAAAGACTGTCAATAAATTTAGTAAATGCGAAAGAACTGAATCTTTTTAACTAAGCAAATGGAAGATAGTTCTCTTGATAGTCTTGGAACACAAAATGCTCTCCCAAGAATATGGTTAGAGTTAGGATATTTTAGTTCTGTAATGGGGGGAAAGTACTCACAAAACCATTCTGATTTTCATGTTCAGTATAGTTTTCAATAACATACATGAGAAAATCCATGTGCCAAACTGTAGTCCAATGTAAGTACTTGAAGCGTACCAAAAACAGGCTAAGCTGAATTGACTCTGTTCAGCAGGTTAAGTACATTGCATGCATTTTTACTTGATATTTTAAGTTACAAAGAGCTTTTAATATCTATCTTCATCACAAATCAGGGATCATCCTTTTCTCTGTGTATATGAAGTTATAAGTTTTCATCTTTCCGGATGAAAAGTTTTTTTTTTTTTTCATTTCAGAATTTTATTGTGTTGCACTGAAGGAACAGCAGGGTAGTTACACAGTTCTCCTGTTCACTTTTGAAAATCTAAAGTACTTGCAAATTCTTAATACCTTGACCACTGGATTAGAACAGTAAGCGTAATATAACCAATTTCTTAGTAAATAATGTCTTACAAATAAAAACACATTTAAAATAGCTTTAAATGCATTCTTTACAGGTAATTCAGCATATGTTTATATCACTTATGCTTAAGAATTAAAGCAAGTGTATTACTCTGATGGAAATGAGGGAACTCCCTCTCTCATGCAGTATATAGGGATAATATTCAAGTCGACAGGGAAAGAAATCCCACTCTTGTTACTGTCGTGTCCATACATAATCATCTACAGTGATAACTGAGGAAACCTACCATGTTTCCCACAAGTCAGATATACATTTTCAGTTCCAGAAGCACCTCGTATCTGCAGCTAATTTATATTTGAGCCCATCAAGCCCTCTAAACAAAGCTCCCAATGGACTCAGGGCAGTCAGTAATTAATGCAATCACTCGGAGGGTTATGGCTATTACTTAAGAGTGCAAGTTCAACCTGTCAACACCAGAGGTAAACATTTTATATTAATTTATACATAATTCCATTTAAAGTCTTTATCCAAGTATAACATATGAAAACAGTCTTTCCACAAGCAAAAAATGTGGAAACATTTAAAAAAATAAGGAGTCATTTTTTTTAAAGAAACTGATGAGATTCCATAGGCTACTCTTGGAAACAGGACCTTGCTGATAGAATCCCTTCATTAGTGGCGTTTTGCATGCACTTAACTGGACCGATTCTTCTGTGTTGTTCTATGAGCTCACCAAAACATAGATCATGCCGTATAGGTAGTAAAAAAGGGCTAGAAGGTAAAAAGCTAGTTTGCACCATCCTTCCTTCTGACAGTAGGCCAGAATGTCTGCATTCATGATGGTCATCAGGTCGTAGAGTCCAGGGCCGCTCATCACTGGTCTACTCATATACCTCCAAATATGATATGCCAAAAGGGGCATATTGAGACCCAGTGTGAGCCACTCTGCCACGCAAAGAAACATGGCACAGAAGAAAGCGTGGATGAAGTACTCTGGAAGAACAAGAGGATTCAGGGTATTACACTGGTCTATCGTGTAATCAGTCTTCAGCTCATCAAATGCTATGATGTGGCAGATGGCGAAGAAGATGAGCGCGGCGGTGAGCAGCAGCGCCAGCATATAGCAGAAGGCCGCGAAAGTGAACGCCATGGCCGGGGAGGAGCTGCCGGGCGCGCCGGGGCCAGCGGAGAAAGGCGGCGCCGAAAACAGTTTAATGAGATTTAAGAAATTAGGATTTCTGGATGTCACAATTTGTTTTCCAGAAGAACTGAAGTAAGAAAACATTATAGGTTAGTGAGAGCGCTTAGCAGGTAAAAGTGCCTGCTGTACAAACCTGAGTTCTTTCTCTGGATCCCCCTATGAAAGCAGAGAATGGACTCCTGAAAGTTGTTCTCTAACACACACACACACACACACACACACACACACACACACACACACACCACACACGCACGCACGCACGCACGCACGCCAGAGGAGCATGACAGGTGACCTATTGTATTATTCTCTGCCTTGTTCCCTTGAGACTGGGTCTCTCAGGGAATCTGGAGCTGGGTTGACTGCCAAGCCTCAGTGACCCTCTTGCCTTTGTCCTCCACAGCACTGGGCTTACAGTCACTAGTGGCCATGCTCAATTTTTTTTTTTAAATCGTTGCTGGGAAATGTAGATATTCGCTATGATACTTTTACACCTTTAAAACAACTTGAAATTTACATATCAAGCTATTGTTATTATAATTGCTGCCAATATTTATAGTAAATCTTAAAAGCAAGATTCATTCTTCAAATGAAACTTTGTAGCTCATTCTGCCCACTACTAAAACTTCAAGCCAAATCAGTACAAGAGATTTATGTCAACAATGATACTTTATATTTACATCAGATTTATTCTTCCGCTTAAAAGTATTGAATCAGTCATATTTCAAGGTTGAATTTCAATTTTTAGATATCAAAGAAATGGTCCCTGGGAAACATTTTAAAGAATACAGTGAGGGATCTTCTCTGCTTCCCTAGCAAGAGCCAGCCTGCCTTCTTCTTGATTCCACTGTTTCTCTTAGCGTTCAGTTGTGGAGCAGAATGTGGCAGATGTAGTCACCATGTTAAGGTACGCTGAGTTCAGGGTTACTTCTCCAAGTGTATCGACAAAACTTTATCATTTCGAAATGTGAACATGATTCCTAGCAACAAAAATCTGGATTCCAGGGCATACTGACTTAGGAGAAGAATTCATTTAAGTGCCTATGTCTGTCGCTTGTTTGGCTGCGGCATTTGGAAGACAGAAGGGTTCATGTTTGGTTGCTTGGGTTGGCAGAGAATCTGCCCTTATTTTGACCTTTCTGTCTTTAGCTCCCAGATTGAAGACATAATTCTTCTCCTTGGCTGAAGTCCAAAGAGTGAGGTTTTTTTTGTTGTTGTTGCTGTTGTTTTGTTTTGTTTGTTTGCTTGTTTTTCTTTTTTTTTTCTTTTTAAAGATTTATTTATTTGTTATGTGTCAGGGACAAGGACAGAACCTCTAGTTAGTGGAAAAGTACAGACCCCCGATAAGACAGGGAACTAGATCATCTCACAGTCAGGCTGCCTCGCTACAGGACATTGAGTAGAGCCCTTGACCTTTTCACCCTGTGGACATCCTGCTAGCTTGCCCTACCTTATGCAGATAACAGCCTCTTGCTCCCCCCACCCTGCAGGTATGCAGATAACAGCCTCTTGCTCCCCCCACCCTGTAGGAACTATATAAACCCTCCTGGAGAAAAATAAAGTTGCACCTTGATCAGAAATCTTGACTTGGTGTATTTCCTTTGTGTCTCCTGTCCCTAATCATTCCGTCCCTAGGGTGGTCGAGAACCTGTTGAAGCCCTGCTGGATGGGGCAACTGGCGCCCAACGTGGATGAGACCACCTTTTGAGGATTTGGAAAGTCGTCTCCCGGAGGAAGACCAAGGCCTTGGTGAAGTTGGTGGATCCCCCTGAAATTGCCCGGTTCAGGACGCGATCCCGGAGGAGGGTGGAGACGATGCAGGTAAGAAAGTGACGAGCCATGGGACAGGCAACTTCGTCACAAGATTTATTCATTTCTGGCCTAAATGAGCCCCTCAAGACACAAGGAACTAGGGTATAAAAAAGACCTTAAAGCCTTTTTTGATTATTAATGATATTCTTAGGGTCTATAAACATTTCCATGACATACAAGAGGTTATTAATATAGGAGAAAAAATCTTAAAAGAAGCCTTCTGCAATGCCCCCTCCCTATGTTCCTCGTCTTCTCCCTTTTGCGGGCCCGTCCTTGATGACTTGGCTCCCCCTGTCCCAGACCTCAGCTCACTGTGACAGGCCCTCCAGGCTCGCAGGGAACATATTGAGCTTTTAAGGGAATTGAAAACTCTTGACAAAGAACTTAAAGATCTTGCCCTTGAAGTGGTGGCTCCCGACTCGCTAAAACCATCTCAAAAATCTGTTAAATCAAAAATTAAGCCTCAGCCTGTCCTGGCATTTCCCGTTACCCAGAGCCAGACCTCTGGGGAATTATCCGAGGTGGCCGCCCAGAGCAGCCCCTCAGAGGATTTGAAAGTCCAAAATGAGAAGGGGGAGGAGGAGGGAGAGAAGCCGTCATCAGAGGATCCCCCGCCAGGACAGACTTATCAAAAATTAAATTTCCGCTTTATTGAAAGGCTGAAATCCGCCTGTGCTCAGTATGGTCCTACGGCTCCTTTTACATTAGCCTTGGTGGAAAACCAGAGTGAACGTTGGTTGACCCCTAATGACTGGTATTTTCTTGCCTGCGTGGCTCTTTCTGGGGGTGACTTTGTTCTCTGGAAAACAGAACTTACAGAAAATTGTCGAGAAGTTGCTCAAAAAAATATTGAACAGCCGTCCTCAAAAACTTGGACATTAAAGAAACTCCTCGGCAACTCCCCCTATGATACAAATGAAGCACCTTTGTCAAACACTTGGCCTTTGAAAATGCAAATCCTGCCTGCCAGGAAGCCCTCCGCCCTCATAAAAACAGAGCGGATCTGACTGAATATGTAATACTCTGTTCAGGTGTTGGAGCCGCCCATGCTATGGGATTAGCAATCGGTGCCGCCCTGAGGGCTTCCCAACAGCCTGGAGCCCGCACCTGTTATTTCTGTAAACAACCCGGACATTTTGCTAGGGAATGCCCCCAGAAAGGTAACAGCCTCGCGCCCTTGGCCCAGCTGGCCCAAGAGGCAGTCTCTATGAGACCCTTGCCTTCCACTCTTCTGCCCCCGCTGCAACAAGGGTCGTCACTGGGCTACAGAATGCAGGTCAAAAACCAATTATCTCGGTCAGTCCCTGGCCCCCGATGCCTCCACGAGCGCACCAGGGGGCCTTGAGGTCCGCTCACCCCTTATCTCCCCAGCCTCCACAAATTCTTCTGCCCCAGTCCCCTTCTCCTCCCTCCGAAGAGCAACTCCAGGCAATGCCGGATTGGACTTGTGTGCCACCACCGAAACAGTATTAAACTCCCTTGAAGGGGCTCAGGTCATCCCTACAGGGGTGACAGGACCCTTACCTCCTAATGTTTGCGCGCTTGTCCTTGGCCGTGCTTCTGCGACCCTTCGAGGGGTCCAGGTCTACCCTGGCATAATAGATAGTGATTTCACGGGTGAAATTAAGATTCTGGCCACTGCTGTAAATGGCATGGTCATGATTCCTCAAGGTATGCGCCTGGCACAGCTAGTTCTTCTACCCTCTCCTGTCTGTGATAATCCCTCAATTACAAACACCCCTCGGGGGTCAGCCGGATTGGGGTCCTCAGACGCCTACTGGGTCCAGCCTGTCACTCAGGATCACCCTACTCTTACCCTTACTATAGAGGGAAAGAAGTTTCAGGGTATCTTGGATACAGGGGCAGACACCACAGTTATTTCCCAGTCTCACTGGCCGTCTGCTTGGCCACTGGTTCCATCCCTCACCGATTTAAAAGGAATTGGTCAGTCTAATAATCCTTTAATTAGTTCAAGGGTACTTTCCTGGAAGGACAAGGAAGGAAACCAGGGGACTGTCACTCCTTTTGTGGTTCCAGGCCTGCCTGTTAATCTTTGGGGAAGGGACATACTTTTACAAATGCAAGTAAGCTTATATAGCCCAAACTCTACTGTTACACAACAGATGCTACGGATGAATTATATCCCTGGCACAGGGTTGGGCAAGGCAGCTCAGGGGAGAGTCCAACCAATTCAGCCCGTTCCCAAGGAAGATAGACATGGGCTGGGATATTCGGGTTTTTAGTAGCAGCCACTGACCTTCCTGTACCCCATGCAGACAAAATTACCTGGATGACCCAGACCCCTGTCTGGGTGGATCAGTGGCCCCTTACTCAAGAAAAGCTACAGACCGCCACTATGCTTGTACAGGAGCAACTTATGGCTGGCCACATTGAGCCCTCCAACTCCCCTTGGAATACACCTATATTTGTTATAAAAAAGAAACAGGAAAATGGAGGCTCCTTCAAGACTTAAGGGCAGTAAATAAGGTGATGAGGCCTATGGGGGCACTTCAACCTGGATTGCCTTCACCTGTGGCCATTCCTGCTAAATTTTATAAGATGGTAATTGACCTTAAAGATTGTTTTTTTACTATTCCTTTGCACCCCGAGGACAGAGCCTATTTTGCATTCAGTCTTCCCAGTCTCAATTTTCAAGGACCTATGCTTCGCTATCAATGGAAGGTATTACCCCAGGGCATTTTCTCACCCTGCCCCACATTTGGGAGTCAACCCTGGAGGCCTCCTTCCCAACCAAATCTGGCAGACAGATGTTACTCATTGCCCCGAATTTGGCAGACAAAAATTTATCCATGTCTCTATAGATACCTTTAGTGGCTTTATCTTCGCCTCTCCCCATGCTGGGGAAGCCACAAAGGATGTTCTTTCTCACCTGATTCTTGCCTTTTCTGCCTTAGGAAAACCAGCTAAGATAAAAACAGATAATGGCCCTGCTTATACCAGCACAGGCTTCAAAAAATTTTGTGATAGTCTACAAATTATTCATACCACAGGGATACCTTACAATCCCCAGGGACAGGGCATAATAGAGCAAGCCCACCATACCCTAAAGACCTGGTTGGCTCGCCTCAAGTCTTCTAACCTTCATTTTACCTCCCCCAGAGATCAATTGAGCCATGCTCTGTTTGTTCTCAACTTCCTCACCTTAGATGCTGCAGGGCACTCTGCCGCTGACAGGCACTGGCACCCTTCTCCAGATGCCACCCGACCACTAGCCATGTGGAGAGATCCCCTCACGGGGCAGTGGAAGGGCCCCACCCGGTCCTTATATGGGGACGAGGTTCGGCCTGCATTCTTGACCAGATACACTCTGCTCCCAGATGGTTACCAGAACGCCTGGTTAGAGCTGTAAACACACCTGATCTGCCCAGGAGAGATAGCCCCTCTCCTGAGGAAACTTCTTCTGTTTCAAATGCTGTCCCTCCAGCGGCAAGCCCTCCAGGCTGCTGTTCTCGCTCACAGCAACCCCCACCAGCCCTTTAGCTCTATTATCACTCTGCTCCACCCTTTTATGAAAAGAATGGCTGTTTATAGTGTGAGCTCTAGCTGTAACACTGATGGCAGAGGAAGCCCACTGATCCCATCATAGGTAGTGCACCTGCAGAACACTGGGTCGGGTCGCTGTGTTGCCACTCAGGGCACCCAGGTTCCTTCCACCCAGACTAACCTATTATTCCTCAGATCAGGTCTCTAGGAAGAGAAGCCGCACTGAGATGACTGCCTTGACAGGAGCCTGTTACTGACATCACCTTAGCAGTCCTTTTGGGGGTTGGAGCAGTGGGAACAGGCACAGGGGTTGCCTCTCTGGTCCTGTCCAACCAACATTACTCTGAATTTTGACTGTCCATAGATGAGGATATTGTCCAGCTTGAACAGGAGATTTCTGCCCTTGATTCATCCCTTTCCTCCCTAGCTGAGAGCTTGCTCTGTAGACCAGGCTGGCCTCGAACTCACAGAGATCTTCCTGGCTCTGCCTCCCAAGTGCTGGGATTAAAGGCATGCGCTACCACTGCCCAGTGCTGGTTTCTTAGTAAACAAAAACTAACGATAAATGTTCAGATTCTGAGACACAATATTTTTATATACATTCCTACAATATTTGCTTCCCTTGGGACAAGTTTTATAGAATTATTTTTATTTTTTAAATTAGTTCTCTTAGTTTTGAGATTATAATATAATTACATCATGTTCCCAATCCCTTTCCTCACGTCACACTCTCTCATACACCCTCCTTACACTCTTTGAAGTTCATGACAAGTTTTTCATTAATTGTTGTTATGTGCAAATTATGTATTTGTATGTATATACATATATATGTATACATATGCACATGTATATATTCCCAAATACATATATTCTCAGCTTGTGTAATGTTACTTGTATGTAGGTTTTCAGGACTGACCATTTGTTACTGAATAGCCAATTAGTGTGCTGTTCCTGGAGGAAGACTATTTTTTCCAATTCCCAGCATTCCTTAGTTGCCTGCAGTTCTTTGTGTAGGGTTGAAACCTTGTATCTTTCCACATTCACTTGGACATGTCCGTTGGTGTCAACCCTGTTCCTCACATGTTGAGGCAGTTATGTTAGTGAGACTTGAGGGGCAGCTTCTGAGATTCCTTGTAAGAGCCTGTTCCTTTGGCTCCTAGTCTTCCCGGCCCCTCTTCCCCAGTCTTTTAAATGGAATAATCCTATGCTTTATTTGCTTCTTTATTAAGATAAGGCCTTGCTTTGCATCTTCCACCATCCTGGAACTTGTTCTGTACCTCAGTCTCACCTAAAACTTTGGATTCTCCTACCTCAACATCTGGAATGCTAGGATTACAGGTTTGTGTTATCCCACTCTAGCAACCTAACCTTTACATTTATAGCAGGCTATTAGGACAAATGAAAAACTGAAATGTATTCAAAAGATGATTGTTATGTTAGTAAACGACTTGGGGAGACTGCTATATTGTGCAAAGAGGCAGAAGGAGATTTAAAAAACAAATACTGACTTTATGCCTCATGAGCAGCGGGTTAAAGCGAACCTGATTCTTTCCCATAATGGGATGTTAATAATGCATGATGCAAAACATTGGCCCAAGGTATAGCAATAACTTGAAATACATCTATCTGCCAAATATCAGAGTACCACGGTTCTTGAACGTTTTCTATGTTCTATGTAGCAGAATGTTGTGTTCACTGTTTGAAACACTGATTTGTTCCTAAGAACCACTGATGTTGTTTGAAATAACACTGCTGTGCATCCTAGACATAAAATTGGATGTATGGGATGATTTTATTGAAATAAATATCAGAGTTAGAAAAAATGATTGCTAAATATTGGGACTACTTTCTGGGTGTCCAGGGGGATTTTCCTTGATATATGTTGCTAAGCGATTCTGAAAACATCTTATGAAATTAACATTAAATATTATTTATGCTGACGCTTATTTCTGTCAGGTGTGTGTGTGTGTGTGTGTGTGTGTACACTGAATCTAATTTCCATCCCGGGCTTTTAAAGACTGTCTCCATAGTGATGACCAATGAGAAGCAAGCATGTCACAGGTTTCTTTCTCACAATACGTGGCACAGTGTTCTCTTTTTATGTCCTTCTGTTTGTTCTCCATACACCGTTATTACCAGCCTCCATGGCAACAGCCAATGGACTCTTGAACACACTTCTTTGTACCCTCTGTGTATGCTCCTTTCTGTGTGCCCTCATGTACTCAGTGGTATCATAAAACATCTGAGATCCTACATACCCAGGCAATTGGCTTTATTCCTCTGGCAACCTCTTTATTCTTCATGTCCTCAGAACAGCACTAATTGAGGTTGTCTTAAAACATTTTTTACCTCCCCAACTTGTCCATTCCCATCAAATATACATGTGTCTTCTCTGATGTGAATTCCATAGATTATATTTTAAAATGGAAGCTTCTTGATGGCATAGACAATTATTGGCCAAGAACTCTAGCTTCTAAACTACATGTCTGAGTACAGGTTAGCTTTTTACGTTTCACAGAACGTTGTCATTAAAAAGATGTCATTTTACCCACACAGTTTGATATTTCATGCTATTTCTCACTAGAAGCTGAAACACGTTGGGTTTGGATTTACTGCTTCAGAAACCATAACCATTTAAGTGATTTCTCTGCGTGTGGTATTTACTTTTTCCCCTGAAGATAAAGGAAGGCATTAAATCTGCTCCCACAAAATTTGGTTATTTTGGCAAATAATCACTTGCTGCACCCATCTTGATGAGATAATGCTAAATGAAAAGGGATAGAAGGCAATCTAAAAAATACATGCACCTAAAAATTAGCAGGGCTGTTTTTAAATGTTCTAGCTACCAGAGAATGCAACTAAAAATGCATATTGATCTCCCCCTCCCCATCTCTTACTTTGCTTAGGAAAGAAGAATAAAAATTAATAACAGTTTGATTTAGTGTATTTATGCAAGTCTAAAGCAATGTTATCAGAATGTTGGACAATTACTGCACTTCTTTAACATATTCAGGAAATGTATAGTTTAGAGGCATGTTTTCTTGCACTGCTCTAAATTACTCATGTTTAAAGTTTAATTACTAAAATGTCTTATAGTGCTATCTTAATTTGAACTGATTAATTTGATTGAGATCAAATGACATCAGTCATAAAATTTTCTAGATTCAAATATTTAACTCAGAATAAACTTATGAACCAGTGTACAAGGAAGCCACACTGTCATAAATCATTCTCCGAACTCAATTTGACTACTTTCTTGGAAAAAAACATTTCTCCATTCTCTATAACCCCCATAGTGGACAGAAGAGCATGAAAACTTTGGTACTTTCAAACTTGAATTATTAGAAAAGTAATCCTACTATTGCCTGTGATTAAAGCAAATGACATAAAGGTGAATTTTTTTTTTTTATAAATCCAAGCACAGGTGAAAAGAAAGTAGAAAAATTGAAGTTAAATCAATCCATTTAATGTTTTTATTTGAAGTTAAAGAGACAAAACATTAAACAAAATGGAAATTTGAATGAGTAGATCAAAAATATCATGATATTAACATAGTGTACTTTTACAAGATAACTGTGAAATTGAAGTAAGGCCAAGACTATCCTGGAATTTAGATGTTTATTTCACTTTGCCTTTTTAAAAATTATTCTGTCATATATTACATCCTGACTATAGTTTCCCTTCCCTTCCCTCAATCAAGTCTCTCCCCATCTCTCCTTTCCCCAAAATTCACCTTCCTACCCCAAATACCCCCAGCCTCCCCACCACTGCTTGCCCTCAGAAAAGAGCATGCCTCCCAGGGACATCAACCAAACACAGCATAACAAGCTGCAGTAAGACCAGGAACATACCATCACATCAAGGCTGGACAAGGAAACCCAACAAGAGGAAAAGGGTCCCACAAGTAGGCAAAAGAATCAGAGACACTCCCCCTCCCACAGTTAGGAATCTCATAAGACCACCAAGCTGACCAGCAGTGGTGACACATGCTCTTAATCCCAGCACTTGGGAGGCAGAGGCAGGCAGATTTCAGTGAGTTTGAGGCCAGCCTGGTCTACACAAGTTCCAGGACAGCCAAGACAGAGAAACCCTCTCTCCAAAAACCAAAAAACCAAGAATACTAAGCTACTCAGCCATAACATATACACAGAGTACTTAGGGTCAAACCCCTACAAGCTCCCTGATCTCTGTGAGCCTCCATGAATCCCAGTCAGTTGATTCTGTGAACTGTGTCCCTCTGGTTCCTTTGATCCTTCTTCCTCCTCCTCTGAAAGACTCAAACTCCACCCAATGTTTGCCTCTGGAACTCTGCATCTGCTCCCATCAGTTGTTGGATGAAGTCTCTCTGGTCCCTTTGATGGCCATTCTGCTAAGCTTCAGTCCCAGAACACTCTGCAGGCAGGACAAACTAGGTTGAAGGTTTTGTGGGTGGGTTGGTGTACCAATCCCTCTACTTGAGGCCTTGGTTACAGAAGATGGCCAGTTAAGGTTCTGTATTCCCCATTACTAGGAGTCTTTACTAGGGTTACTCTCATAGATTCCATGGAGTTTCCATCACACTAGGTTTCTGCTTCACCCTCAAAATGCCTCCAATTTCAATAATTTCTCCCATCTTCATAAAGCTGGTTTTAAGGTCATTTTATTGTGTTTCAGATGTGTTGGAATATTCAGGTCTTGCTGTTGTAGGATAGCTGGGTTCTGGTGGTACTATATTGCCTTGGCTGTTGTTGATTGAATTCCTACTTGCATTTAGGCATCTGCATTCGGGATGATTATAGGTCTAAGTGCTGATTTCTGAGTTTGTCTTTGTTGGTGTTTTTTTCCTTGGTTTCTATTTCCTCTTTGGTCTCTGGTCTTTCCAGCCTGGATTTCTGGCAGCTAGTTTGACCTCTGATGCAGTAAGGAGTCTCTGTCCATATTGGGGCCTGGGGTCAGAAAACAGAACAGTCACTAGATACAGAGGCCAGAAAATGGTGTCACTCACACCTTTAATCCTAGCATTCCAGAGGCAGAGAGATCCATCTGGATTTCTGTGAGTTCTAAGCCACACTGGAAATGGCCAGGCATGGTAACAAGAGCCTTTAATCCCAGGAAGTGATGGCAGGAAGCAGAAAGGTACATAAGGTGTGAGGACCAGGAACAAGAGCCTGGTTAAGCTTTTAAGCTTTTAGCAGTAGTTCAGCTGAGATCCATTTGGATGAGAACTCAGAGGCTTCCAGTCTGACGAACCAGGATCAGCTGAGGAATTGGTGAGGTGAGGAAGCTGTGGCTTGTTCTGCTTCTCTGATCTTCCAGAATTCACCCCAATACCTGGCTTCAGGTTCATTCTTAATAATAAGAACTTTTAAGATTCGTGCTACATAAAAATTTGATGTTATTCTTTTAATAGCACCTGAAACTTCCCAAACAAACTGGATTTAGAAGCATTACAACAGCAACTGGGTAGAACAATAGTGCTGCTTTTAGTGTTATTTATAGGACAGAAAATCTGTCTGCATTAACTAACTTAAACTACAATAAATTGAATGCCTGAGGATAGCATTTATGATGATCAATTTCTTAATAAAATAAGCTTTAAATGACTGAATCTCATGTGATGCCATCAAAAGTTACTAACAAAGATTTAGAGAGCTGACTACCACCCCAACTGAATGCATCAGCATCTCCCAGTTTGTAACATCTAGATGGGTTCATACTGGTCTTGTTTCTCACAATTGACCTCACCGATGTCCACACTGCTTCTTCTCCTTCTTTGTCTTCAGGAATGTTCTTTTCCCACAAGACGGCAAAGATTACAACTTACATTTCTTCTTGCTATCCTCACAAGCTCAAAATGTGTGGGGAAAGTATGAAGTTTAAGAAATCATATCATTCATTAAGATGTTCCTTGATCTGTGATTGCTGACTTCTCCGTAGTTCCTGGAATCTCTGGTCTTCCGCTCTCTAAGATTTATTCTTGCCTAAGTGCTCTTCACTCTTCCCTTCTCCACACCACATTCAGCTCAAGTCTCTTGCCTAAAGAGAAGGGTTCATGACATTTAAAAAAGAGACCATGTTTTTGAAAGAGAGCAAAGAGGGGTATATGGCAGGGTTTGGAAGGAGGAAGGGGAAGGGGAAAATGATATAACCATATTATAATTTCAAAAAATAAAATAAATGATCTTTAAAATGAAATAAAAGAAGAACAAAATTGATGAAGATCAAGTATTTGCTTTTCTGCACAATGGGTGAGACTGAGCTCAATAATGGAATGAGTTTCTCAACTTTTCATGATGATGTTTTCTTTTAGTAATTTCCTCAGAAGAGTGTAATAAAGATACCTTAGCCATATTGGAGATGCTGTTGTAATATCCTGTGCAAAGGACAGGGTGAAATTTTCTGCAAGTAGAGAGTGTGGAAATAGAAACATTAAGTTGTCCCTCACCTCCATGGTTACAGCTTCCTACTCTTTATCAACTGAATGTACCAGGCTCTGCTGACTCCCCATTGGAGGCCTTACTTTGTCTGAAGAGGGAATGAGCATTGGGTTGGGGAGGGGAGTTGGGAGGCAGGAGGAGGGAAGAGAGGGGAATCTGTGGTTGGTATGTAAAATGAATAAAAAATTTTTAATTAAACAAGCAAAAAGAAATACTAGTGATATAACAAGAGTCTTGAAGTTAAACGCAGTTTAAAGATAGGTTTTTCAATTTAAATAAAGTCAGCTGAATTTTGAAAGTAGAAAAAAGGAATTAATATTCACACCATAACTTACTTGATTAATAGGAAATGAAGTTGATTTGTCCTCAATTCCATCTAGATTTCTTATTGACTATAGGTGGACTTTTTGACCACCCCCCACCAGTTCCATATAATCCACTCAGAAACTTAATATTAATTATAAATACTCAGCCAATAGCTCAGGCTTGTTACTAGCTAATTATTATTTTTTAAATTTACCCATATTTCTTATCTACCATCTGCCACATGGCAGTACCTTCTCTCAACATGACACATTCATCTTGCTGCTCTGTCTCTCCTGACTCCTGAGAGTCTGTGCCTTCTTCTTTCCAGCATCCTCTGTGTCGGCTGTCCCATCTATATCTCCTGCCTAGCAACTGTCCAGTCACCTATTTTATTAAACCAATCAGAAGGTATCTTAGCAAAGACACATTTTCACAGTGTACTGAAAGATTACTGCATAACAGGTGATATCTTAATTTCATTGACTCATCAACTTTTGTTCATTGTGTTTATAACACTAAATTATTAGAATACTTTTATTAAGTTCCATTCACAAACTTATAAAAGTGACACAAAAGTTAATTTTATTCAAGTACTACTGGTCAAATTTATTTATTTATTTATTTATTTATTTATTTATTTATTTTTACAGAGTCATCAAGTAGTTTTTTTTAATTTTATTTTATAATATAATTTAATTTTATATATCAGCCATGGATTCCCTTGTCCTGCCCTCTCCCGCCCCTGCCCTCTCCCGCCTTCCCGCCAGCCCATCCCCCATTCCCATCTCCTCCAGGGCAAAGACTCCCCTGGGGATTGAGTTCAGCCTGGTAGATTCAGTTTAGGCAGGTCCAGTCCCCTCCTCCCAGGCTGAGCCAAGTGTCCGTGCATAAGCCCCAGGTTCCAAACAGCCAGCTCATGCACTGAGGACAGGTCTCGGTCCCACTGCCTGGATGCATCCCAAACAGATCAAGCTAATCAACTGTCTCACTTATCCAGAGGGCCTGATCCAGTTGGGGGCCCCTCAGCCATTGGTTCACAGTTCATGTGTTTCCATTTGTTTGGCTATTTGTCCCTGTGCTTTTTCCAATCTCGGTCTCAACAATTCTCGCTCATACAAACCCTCCTCTTTCTTGCCAACTGGACTCCTGGAGCTCCACCTGGGGCCTGGCCGTGGATCTCTGCATCTGGTTCCCTCAGTCATTGGATGAGATTTCTAGCTCGACTATTAGGGTGTTTGGCCATCCTATCAGCGGAGTAGGTCAGTTCGGGCTTTCTCTCACCCATTGCCAGTAGTCTATTGTGGGGGTATCTTTGTGGATTTCTGTGGACCTCTCTAGCACTCTGCTTCTTCCTATTCTCATGTGGTCTTCATTTATCATGGTCTCTTATTTCTTGTTCTCCCTCTCTGTTCTTGATCCAGTTGGGATCTCCCGCTCCCCTAAGCTCTCATTCCCTCGAACCTTGCCCTTCATTACCCCCACTCATGTCCAGGTTGTTCATGTAGATCTCATCCATTTCTCTGTCATTGGGCAATCCCTGTGTCTTTCTTGGGGTCCTGTTTTCTAGGTAGCCTCCCTGGAGTTGTGAGTAGCAGTCTAGTCATATTTGCTTTACATCTAGTATCCTCCTGTGAGTGAGTACATACCATGTTTGTCTTTTTGAGTCTGGGTTACCTCACTCAGGATGATTTTTTCTAGATCCATCCATTTGCCTGCAAACCTCATGATGTCATTGTTTTTCTCTGCTGAGTAGTATTCTATTGTGTATATGTACCACATTTTATTTATCCATTCTTCAGTTGAAGGGCATCTAGGTTGTTTCCAGGTTCTGGCTATTACAATCAATGCTGATATGAACATAGCTGAGCAAGTGCCCTTGTGGTATGACTGAGCATTCCTTGGGTATATGCCCGAGAGTGGTATAGCTGATCTTTTGGAGATTGATTCCCAATTTTCTGAGAAAGTGCCATATTGATTTCCAAAGTGGTTGTACAAGCTTGCATTCCCACCAGCAGTGGAGGAGAGTTCCCCTAGCTCCACATCCTCTCCAAAATAAGCTGTCTTCAGCGTTTTTGATCTTAGTCATTCTGACAGGTGTAAGGTGGTATCTCAGCATTGTTTTGATTTGCATTTCCCTGATGATTAGGGATGTTGAGCAATTCCTTAAATGTCTTTCAGCCATTTGAGCTTCCTCTGTTGAGAATTCTCTGTTTAGTTCTATAGCCCATTTCTTAATTGAACTGTTGGGCATTTTGATGTCTAATTTCTTGAGTTCTTTATATATTCTTGATATCAGTCCTCTGTCAGATGTGGGGTTGGTAAAGACCTTTTCCCATTCTGTAGGCTGTCACTTTGTCTTGTTGACCGTGTCCTTTGCTCTACAAAAGCTTCTCAGTTTCAAGTGGTCCCATTGATTGATTGTTTCTCTCAGTGTCTGTGCTACTGGTGTTATATTTAGGAAGTAATCTCCTGTGCCAGTGCATTCAAGACTACTTCCTACTTTCTCTTCTAGCAGGTTCAGAGTAACTGGATTTATGTTGAGGTCGTTGATCCACTTGGACTTAAGTTTTGTGCACGGTGACAGATGTGGATCTATTTGCAGCCTTCTACACGTTGATATCCAGTTATGCCAGCACTACTTGTTGAAGATGCTTTCTTTTTTCCATTGTACAGTTTTGGTTTCTTTGTCAAAAATTATATGTTCATAGGTGTGCGGATTAATGTCAGGGTCTTCAATTCGATTCCATTGATCCACAAGTCGGTTTTTATGCCAGTACCAAGCTGTTTTTATTACTATAGCTCTATAGTAGAGCTTGAGGTCAGGGATTGTGATGACTCCAGAGGTTGTTTTATTGTACAGGATTCTTTTTGCTATCCTGGGTTTTTTGTTTTTCCATATGAAGTTGAGTATTATTCTTTCCAGGTCTGTGAAGAATTGTGTTGGTATTTTGATGGGGATTGCATTGAATCTGTAGATTGCTTTTGGTAAGATTGCCATTTTTACTATGTTAATCCTGCTTATCCGTGAGCATGGGAGATCTTTCCATTTTCTGACATCTTCTTCAATTTCTTTTTTCAGGAACTTAAAGTTCTTGTCATATAAAGTCCTTAACTTGCTTAGTGTTACCCCAAGGTATTTTATATCATTTGTGGCTATTGTAAAGGGTAATGTATCTCTGATTTCCTTCTCAGCCTGTTTGTCAATTGTATATAGGAGGGCTATTGATTTTTTTGAGTTGATCTTGTATCCTGCTCTGTTGCTGAAGCTGTTTATAAGCTGTATCAGTTCCTTGGTTGAATCTTTGGGGTCACTCAAGTATACTATCATGTCATCTGCAAATAGGGAAAGCTTGACTTCTTCCTTTCCAATTTGTATACCCTTAATCTCCTTATGTTGTCTTATTGCTCTGGCTAGAACTTGAAGTACTATATTGAATAAGTATTGGGAGAGCAGACAGCCTTGCCTTGTTCCTGATTTTAGTAGAATCACTTTGAGTTTCTCTCCATTTAATTTGATGTTGGCTGTTGGCTTGCTGTAAATTGCCTTTATTATGTTTAGGTATGTTCCCTGTATTCCTGATCGCTCCAAGACCTTTATCATGAAGGGGTGTTGGATTTTGTCAAATGCCTTTTCTGCATCTAGTGAGAGGATCATGTGATTTTTTTCTTTGAGTTTGTTTATATGGTGTATTACATTGATGAACTTTCATATGTTGAACCACCCTGCATCCCTGGGATGAAGCCTACTTGATAATGTGTATAATTGTTTTGATGTGTTTTTGGAGTCTGTTTGCCAGTATTTTATTGAGTATTTTTGCATCATTGTTCATGAGGGAGATCGGTCTGTAGATCCCTTTCTTTGTTTCATCTTTCTTTGGTTTAGGAATCAGGGTAATTGTAGCCTCATAGAAGGAGTTTGGCAATGTTCCTTCTGTTTCTATTGTGTGGAACAATTTAAAGAGTATTGGTATTAACTCTTCTTTGAAAATCTGGTAGAATTCTGCGCTGAAACCATCTGGTCCTGGATTTTTTTGGTTGGGAGATTTTAATGACTGATTCTATTCCCTTAGGGGTTATTGGACTATTTAAATAGTTTATCTGGTCTTGATTTAATTTAGGTATGTGGTACCTATCCAGAAAATTATCCATTTCTTTTACATTTTCCAGTTTTGTGGAGTAGAGTTTTTTGAAGTATGACCTGATGATTCTCTGGATTTCCTCATTGTCTGTTGTTATGTCCCCCTTTTCATTTCTGATTTTGTTAATTTGGATGCTCTCTCTCTCTCTTTTGGTTAGTTTGGATAAGGGCTTGTCTATCTTGTTGATTTTCTCAAAGAACCAACTCTTTGTTTCATTAATTTTTTTGTATTGTTCTCTTTGTTTCTATTTTATTGATTTCAGCTCTCAATTTGATAATTTACTGGTGTCTATTCTTCCTGGGAGACTTTGCTTCTTCTTGTTCTAGAGCTTTCAGGTGTGCTGTTAAGTCACTAGTGTGAGATTTCTCCAACTTCTTTATGTGGGCATTTAGTGCTATGAATTTCCCTCTTAGCACTGCTTTCATAGTGTCCCATAAGTTTGAGTATGTGGTGTCTTCATTTTCATTGATCTCTAGGAAGTCTTTAATTTCTTTCTTTATTTCTTCCTTAACCCATTGGTGATTTAGTTGAGCAGTATTCAGTTTCCATGAGATTGTGTGTTTTCTGTAGTTTTTGTTGTTGTTGAGATCTACCTTTAAACCACGGTGGTCTGATAGAACGCAGGAGGTTATTCCAATTGTTTTGTATCTGTTGAGATTTGCTTTGTGGCCAAGTATGTGGTTGATTTTAGAGAAGGTTCCATGGGGTGCTGAGAAGAAGGTATATTCTTTTTTGTTAGGATGGAATGTTCTGTAGATATCGATTAAGTCCATTTGAGTCATAATATCCGTTAAGTCCGTTAAGTTTCGATTTGGCTGATCTGTCCAGTGGTGAAAGTGGGGTGTTGAAGTCTCCCACTATTAATGTGTGGAGTTTTATATGTGGTTTAAGCTTTAGTAGTGTTTCTTTTCCCTATGTGGGTGCCCTTGTGTTTGGGGCATAAATGTTCAGAATTGAAACTTCATCTTGGTGGATCCTTCCTGTGATGAGTATGTAATGCCCTTCTTGATCTCTCTTGATTGATTTTAGTTTGGTCTATTTTGCTAGATATAGGATGGCTACACCCACTTTCTTCTTTAGACCATTTGATTGGAAAGTCTTTTCCCACCCTTTTATTCTTAGGTAGTGTCTATCTTTGAATTTGAGGTGTGTTCCTTGTATGCAGCAGAAAGATGGGTCCTGCTTTCGTATCCATTCTGTAAGCCTGTATCTTTTTATAGGTGAATTAAGTCCATTGATATTAAGGGATATTAATGACCAGTGTTTGTTCATTCCTGTTAAGTTTTGGTGGTAGTGTGTGTATACTTCTTTGGGGTTTACTTCTGTGGCATTATCTATTGCTTGTGTTTTCGAGGGTGTATCTGACTTCCTTAGGTTGGAATTTTCCTTCTAGTGCTTTCTGTAGGACTGGGTTTGTGGATAAGTATTGTTTAAATCTGACTTTGTCTTGGAATGTCTTGTTCATTCCGTCTATGATGATTGAAAGTTTTGCTGGGTATATTAGTCTAGGCTGGCATCCATGGTCTCTCAGTGTCTGCATTACATCTGTCCAGGTTCTTCTGGCTTTCAAAGTCTGCATTGAGAAATCGGGTGTTATTCTGATGGGTTTGCCTTTATAAGTCACTTGGCCTTTTTCCTTTGCTGCTTTTAATATTCTTTCTTTATTCTGTACGTTTAGTTGTTTAATTATTGTGTGGCGAGGAGACTTTTTTGGGGGGTCTAGTCTGGTGTTCTATAGGCTTCTTGTATCTTCACAGGCATTTCCTTCTTTAAGTTGGGAAAGTTTTCTTCTATGATCTTGTTGAATATATTTTCTGTGCCTTTGAGTTGGTATTCTTCTCTTTCCTCTATCCCTATTATTCATAGGTTTGGTCTTTGCATGGTGTCTCAAATTTCTTGGACATTTTGGGTCATGACTTTGTTGGCTTTAGTGTTTTCTTTGACTTTGAATCTATTTCTTCTACCGTTATCTTCAATGCCAGAGATCCTCTCTTCCATCTCTTGCATTCTGTTGGTTATACTTGCATCTGAAGTTCCTGTTTGTTTACTCAGATTTTCTATTTCCAGCATTCCCTCTGTTTGTGTCTTCTTCATTTTTTCTACTTCCCTTTTCAGGTCTTGGACTGTTTCCTTCATCTGTTTCATTGCTTTTTCGTGATTTTCTTTCAGGGATTTATTGTTTTCTTCTGCTTTATTTGTCCTTTCCTCTCGTTTTTTAATAGCGTTCTTCCCATTTTTTGTCTTTTCCTCAATTTCATTTTTTATTTCTTCTATATAAGCCTCTACCCTCTTCATGATGTTATTCATAAGGTTGTTTTCTTCTGCTTCTTCCATTTTGTGATGTTCATGTCTAGCTGTTGGAGGAGGGATAGGTTCTGGTGATGCTGTATTGCTCTTCATTTTGTTGTATGTACTTCTGCCTTGACATTTCTGAACAGTAGCGTTAATTAAACTACAAAAATTGGGATATAAATAGAAAATCAGGGAAGGGAAATGAAAACGCTCTCCACAGCAACTGAATAGTTCTGGTTCTGTTTTCTGAGTCATTTGTATTTAAGTTTATAAAAACTACTGCCTATGTCAAAACTTTCATTGTTTGTTTTGGAGAGGTGACTATGTATCACTACTTTCCATGAGGGCTGTTTTCTGTGTATCCCATGATCTACAGTACCAAGCAGAGTACTTCCACAGTTCATGTGTTATCTCACTTCTTGCAGCACTCCTGAAAAGCTAGACAGACTGTCACTCTTAGCTGAGAAGCAACACTATGAAACCAAGACAAAACCTCTAATAAATGTCGCACTTTTATTTAGCTGGTGTCCTTTGCCATTCTGGGTGCTGTTTCATTATATCATGCTTTCCTGCTAGAATTTCATGGTCATGGATTTACAATGCAGTGCTAAATCTGCTCCTGCCAACTTGCCTTGACTATATTGTCAGAAGGTAATGTAGGAATCTGCAGGCCTGTTTGAAGAACCTCTGTATTCCAGCCAACTCCCTCTCCATCTCTCCCCACCCTTCTCCATCTCTTATGCTCTGTTCTCTCTAGCTCTGCTCCTTTTCTCTCTGTCTGTCCTCTTCACTCTCTCCATCTACTCCTTAACACATATACTTTATTTCAATCTTTTTATCTTGGAAAATATGATGTAAATATTTATGTAGTACTTCATGACAATAATAATGAAAATTGAAATTATCACTATGCAACCAGACTAGCCTGTCCATTTTGTATCCAGCACAAATATTTTTATGTAAGTAAGTAGAATATTGGAGACCCCCCAAAAAGTCTTTGTTTTACCCCAACTGTACCTCCATTGAATGGTGTAAGCTGTAAGTACATTAGAACAAATTGCAAAAAAAGAGTCCCAAATCCAAACTAGACAAACAAACAAACAAATTCATAAAAGAAATAGGTATTTTCCTAAGGATTTTGTAAGGAATGGGAGAAGAGTGCTCAAATTGCAGAGCGCACACTGGAAACCACTTCCTGTTAGTCATTTCTGCGTTCTCCACTTTCTTAGGTGCTCCTCTTTCTTGCCAAACTCTTCATATTCTGGCCTCTTGTTCACCTTTTTCACTTCTCAGTCAGAAGTTCAAGCAATTCGTGCCCACCCTCTTTTGCCAGTTTTCATTTTCCTCTTGTCTAAAGAATCAGCCATCTGTATCACCCAGGCCCAGAACAAGGGCAGCGAGTTGGCCCACCCCAACATCCACCAAATCTATGAACTGTTAGAGCACGTGAAGGAGATGAACCTACAGATCCAAAACAGCAGGATCTTTATGATGCAGGGCAACAGGATAACCAAGAGGAGCCCCAGTAAGAGTCCATTATGGGTGGCGTATCAGAAACCAGTGGCCTTGAGCCAGACCAATGACTCTTGGCAATGAACACTTGCAAGTGAAGACAAGATTCTTTGTTATTGTTGTTGTTTGTTTGTTTTTGTTTTTATTTTTGTTTTGTGTCTTTGGTTTGGTTTAGGGGGGAGGTTGCAAGGACAGAGGGAGGAGGCGAGGGGACAGGGAGACATGTGGGATGGGGAAGCATGATACGATATCCACAAAAAAAATCAATAAAAGTAAAATAAAATTTAAAAAAATGTGATTTAAGACCATTCATTTGAGAGACCTTTGGAAATATAGGATAAGGCAGCTTAGAGGCAGGTGGGAAATCCAAGGAGAGAGACAGGAAAGAGAAAGGTGGAGTCTGGGAAGATGCCAGTCTGCCGCCCAAGGAGCAACATGCCGGCAGACTGGAAAAGCCACAGAACACTGGCAAAGCACAAGTGAACAGAAATGGGTTAATTTAAGGTATGAGAGCCGGCTAGCAAGAGGCCCACCATAGGCCATGCAGTTTGTAAATAATATTAAGCCTCTGAATGATTATTTTATAAGCGGCTACAGGACCTCTGGGTCGAGCGCGACCGGAGAAAACCTTCCAGCTACATCAGCCATCTGATGTTTGTCAGGTATGGCCCTCTGGAGTGTAATGTCATCCTTTCCAATGTAGATTGCACATTTGACAAAATGCATTTCTATATGCTTCGGTGGACTGTTTCTCCAAACTTGCTCTGGGTAGGGCCTAAGGTTTTTGTGCATAGGTTACTAGAAGTAGTGGGGAGTCTTAAGGAGAAGAAATTAGATTTAAAAAGAGAACACTTAACCCATGCTTACTCTGGCCATTATATATAACTGACCTAGAGTACAGTAGTATCTCCTTATCCATGGGGGACTCATGCCACGACCCCCATGGAAGCTGAAACTGCAGCTGTTAATGATCCCTGGTTGTACTAGGTTTATTCCCATCAGACTAACATAGTATCCTGGACAGCAAAGCTTCACCTTGGGCAAGATGTAGGGGAGTGGTGTGAGATTTCATCACACCCTTCAGAATGATGAGAAACTTCTGAATTTTTAATTTCTAGAATGTTTCATTTGGTAATTTGAGAAGGTGATTGGCTGTGGGTAACTGAAACATAAGAAAGCAAACTGTGAAGAGTGATATTTCAGATTGTGAAGTAAAAGAGAAGGAAGGAAAGAAGGAAAAGAGGAGAAATGAGATTATTTTCTCAGTGAGTATTTCTTACAAAGCCCACAGAAGCACAACCTTTCTTTATGGCCTTTTGTTATTCAAAGGATCTTTTAAGGTAGCCCCTAGAGTCATAGCTCTTCATCTCAACATCAAACAGCTCTGCTTCTCTCCCCTTAGCAAGGGTAATTAAAGCTGGATGTTATCAGGACACACAAAAAGCTAATATCTATATGTAGTGGGTAATGTGTTCCTTTTTCAATCTTGTAGTCTAAAGACAAATGTAAACTGCAGGATTTCAGTGTATGTGTGAATCTTAGGGAATGTAACAACTGAAATGCAAAACATGAAATAAAATAAAATCGAGGATTGTTTAATTTAGTCCAGAACTCAGTTTTGGAATTTGCATCACATTTCTGGTTTGTTCATCCTCTCCACCACTTCTCTCATTCTCTCATTTAAATGCATAAATGCAGAGATTGTTAAAAAGTATTCTATCTTCTGGATTTATCTTTTTTTTTTCTACCTTACCTAGCCCAACAGGACATAAATCTGAGATTGTGGAGGTGATTTTAATCCCAAAGATGGGAGAAGAAAGAACTCTGACCCAAATCATTATTGCCAAATTAATTAAAGGAAATAGATAATTAAAGCAAGCTTTTTTTTTTTTTTAAATTCCTGTACATGGACTGCCTTCTCCTTAGGCAGAGTTTGATAGGTCAGTGTTGGATGTCAGGAAGACAAGTGTTTTATAATTCAGGGGTAGGAGGATTTGGTGGGCAAAATAGGCCAGGTTACAGGAGCAGAACATAAGCATAACAATTAGTTCTAATGATCTCATGAAACAAAGACATGGTTGTAAGGTGGGCATAACAAGGTAGTCATAACAACAGGAAGTCATAACAACAGGAAGTCATAAAAAGTTGGTCATAAAACCTTTTGAGACAAAGGTAGAGTTGCAAATGGTTATAAACAACTTTTTGAAACAAAGACATAATTGTCACTCTTGGAATATGCAGTGAAGTCCAGAACCATTAGTAGTTAAGGTTACAGGTGGGCATAGCCTGTCTTTGAGAAACAGGTTTAATCATAGAAACAATGAACCTTGTTTGTTTCTACCAAGATGGCTTTTAAGCTTAAGATGGAGACAGACTGGTTCTTCATTTCTCCTTTTGTCTAATGTGTCCCTGTTAAATTCTTGATAGAGTCTTAGAATTCTTTATCTTGGGGGATACAAAATTTGTAATGCATCAAAAGGTGCATTGGTCATTCATAAATTATACCTATTTGGTTAATGTAGATTCTAAGAACTTAAAGTGAACTTTTGTATTTGTAGCTTCCCACTCAGGAATAGGCATAGGCAGGGAAGCTTAGGCTGTTGATTAACAGAAGTACTTAGGTGGAGTCAATTTGGCCTTGAGAAGTGGATACAAGTCTTAGGATTTTTTTTTTCGACTCCTTGAAGCTTCCATTACCATTGTTTGTAATCTATACTGAAATCCATATTGTAGGAGAAGCAGTCAACAGGTGTCTGTAAAACAGCTACAGTAGACTCTCATGTCTTTGAGTCATAGTAAAAGCTATGGCTTTGGGTTAAAAAATATGAACATTTTCTTTTTTGTCTAGAAAGTTGGATATATAAATCAGACAGAGATGTTTTCAGCATAATGAGAAGCATCCTTAAGTCTTTATTTAGAAAGCAACAGAGGAAAATTTTAAATCTTGAGCTTGTGATCGATAATAGTAGTCAGTGCATTTACCTGTTTGTCAGAACTCATTGATCAATGTTACAACTTTGAACTTTTGAAATCTTAGTATAACAATAGCATAGAGTAATTTGTATTTATATATTTTAAGTCATTTTTTCTTATCCTCATAACTTATTTAAACTTTTTATATCCTCAGATGTTTATAATTTAAATTATTCTTAGACTTTTGCAATTTATGTAAACCTAAAACTTTGTATCCAATTATTTACCATTAGATATACATAAGTGGTTGATTACTGAGGGCACTCTTTGCAAAGCAAGTTTCTTTAAATAGCAAAAGTTACATCTGAAACCTGTTTATCTTTTCATATGAAGCCTGTTAGTAAGGCAAACCTTTCTTCAAGTTTGCTTTTTTTTATAAGGCTACTGCGTAGCTCTAGAAAGGTAAGGCCTGACATAATTGTCATTCCTGGAACTTGTAGCACAGAACCATTTGTAGTTAAGGTTACAGGTGGGCATAGCCCAGTCTTTGAGAAACAGAGGTTTAATCATAGACAGGAATGAACCTAGTTTGTCTTTACTAAGATGGTTTTTAAGCCTAAGGCAGTAGCAGGGTGGTTCTTCAGTGTGTCCAATTAAATGGAATAGGTGCTGATAGGAGTAGTGGGATTTGATTCATGAATTACTGGAGCATGTTTTTTTTTTCCTAAGTTACAAATTGCTTAAAGAGGCAGCATTGATTTGACAAGCTCATTAGAAATTTCAAAAAATAATTTTTTTCAATTATAGAAGCTATATTGGCCATTGAAACTCATTTAAACAAAACGTATTGTTTTGTTATTAATTAATTAATTGATTTTTACTATGTAGTCTTGTTATGTAGCCCCATCTGTCTTTGAACTCAGGATCTTCTGATGTCAGTCTAAGTGCTATCATTAAATGCTTGTGCCAGGACACCTGGATAAACAATAGCAATGAAGACAGAATTTTAAACAGAAAACATAGGATGTAACGCAGGCAACTTTCTTCTTTTCCAGGTCCCATCCTGTTTTGTAGCAGCAAGCCACCACTAGCAATTTGAAGTGTGCTGTTTTATATTCTTGTCCACATGGCTAATTTCAGCTCTGCACAGTCTTCACAGTTAACTTTTCTAGCATTCTCATGGACTGACTTGTAGAAAACATAGGTCAGATTTCCATGGGAGCTTGGAATATAATACTTAACAAAAGGAATGAGTTCTGAGAAAGTGGAACTTTTCTCTAACACTATGATAAAGAAGACAAGCTATTGAACCGTATTTATTTGAACCTATATGATAGTTTACCATCCACAGAATGTCTTGTTTGAAAAGGGAATTCTGATTCATTAGTAATTTATAATTTCCTTGTTCATTTGAATTTCATTTTTAAGCTTGCAGTCTTTATCATATTTCTTTCCTTGTGTTCTGTTTAGATACAGAGATATTGGAAAGATGGAAAAGAATAATCATATGGAAAACTCAAGGTTCAAACCTAACAAACAAAACCTCAAAAGTTAGAAAGATTTCTATCCTTCTGCGTCTACCAATGACTAATATCTCACTCTCCTCATCTATGTTAGGAATAAATTTTGGTGTAGTTTTGCTCTTAGGAATGTATTTTATATCAATCCAGTATATCTTGAAGCTATAATTGTTTTCCCCCAGTTTTCTTTTTTACCAATAGGAATTATTTGAGTAATTTTCATGCCAGTTTACTGCTTTTGTAATAACTGTTAACATGTTTTAAATAGATCCAGGTAAGGATGTTTATAATGTTGGATTTTCTTTTGGGTAGATGTTGGGTTTTTATTTATGCCACATTTTTGAGTTGCTATTTCCTTAAAAATTTTTCACTTGAATTGTATTGATTATATAATTGTTCAGCACTTCAGATGGTATTTTAAAAGTCAAGGAGTGAGAAAAGGCAACGAGAATCAGTAACTGGAATAGAATATTCAGTTGTTGTGCTGGGAAAATATCTGTACACATTCCAGGAATGTTTGAGGATCTTAACATAAGTTAAACAAAAAATCATGTTGTCTCCAAAAGGAAAATTAGGCAACTTTGGAAATGATATGTGAAATTTATTTAAACTTTACTTCAAAGGGTTAAAGATGCAATATGATTTTACAACGGAGAATGGAGGTCTCTTCAATGAGAGCCCTGCATATTAATCTTAGAGATCTATGAACTGTGAGGCAACTTGAATCAGATATCCCTTCTTCAAGAGGAGAATTTCTCTCTTCAAGAGAAAAATGTAGCACAAAATGGGAAACAAATACTTTTCCCCATGAGTCCTGATTCTTATATAAAATCTTGCACATCATACTGTAAGATCTGTAGTATGATCCCTCTGTCACATTGTCCTGCTTAGCATTTCTCTTAGGGCATCATTCGTCTATGTAACTGAAGGTAGAATATGTTGCATGATTATCTCTGACATGTCTCTGTCTGCTTTAGAATAAGTATTGATTTTCTCAGATTCTTCCTGTAGGCTGGCTGCTATCTACATTATTGGTGTTAAGATACATTGTTCCCTCTTCCTGCAATTTATTAGTGTTTTCACCATAGGTGAGGAAAGGCTCCACAGAGGACTGCTGAAGAAATGCTCATATCACCAGGGACAGTATTCTGTGTTCAGTTTGAGTTTAGTAAGTAGTGTATTTATTTAGCTACTTTATTTTGTTACTAGGAATTGAACCAAGGCGCCTTGTGCACTGTGCATGCTACGTGTCTGTCCCTGAGCTTCCTCTCTCACCTCCTTCCCTTGGACATACTCTGGACTTGGACCTTGAGCATGACATCCTCCTGACTCAGACCCCTGAGTCCTAGAATATAAAGCTGATCCATCAGCCTTAGTATTAAGCCTGGAACTGTAAACTGCATGAACATGATTAGCTAGCTCTCAGTGTAGCTGAGCAGGCAATTGGTTACTTGGCATGATTGAAAAGTAGGGCAAACACTGCTTAATTCTTTAATGTCACAGAGTAAAGTGCTTGGATTCTTACCTTAGGTTTATACATATCTGGTGACTGACTTTTAAATGCTATTGTAAAGTGGAATTATTCAGAGAATACCCCATGATCAGCCACTGTCTATAATGTAAAACAAAAAAAAAAAAAAGAAGAGGAGAGAAGAAAAATCAACAAAATCATTACTTCTAAATGGCTTTCTGATTAATTTTGCGGAGAACAGATAATCATGGCTGCTTTCAGGGGCTTGAGAAGAAACGCTGCTTCCTTGCCTTGATTTTACTCTAAGATCACTGGGAAAGCAAGGGAAGAAAGCATGTGAGGTGAGAGAAGGCGTGCTTCTCATGTATCCTTCCTCTGTGAGTCCTCACCACTGTCCTCATCACTGTTCTGGGCTCTGAAGACTCTGACAAACGGCAATGCTAGCGAGCACAGAAAGCCCTTGTCTCTCATTCTTCAAATGTTCTCTCCTCACAGGAGTGCACTGTTTGCTCTAAGTCCACTATAAATTCCCCTTTTCATTCATCCCTGTCTCCAGTGCAGGATTTAGGGCCAATAAGTGGAAACATGTTTGTAACCTTTCTAAAACTTTACTGTTTAACTATGGGAACCAGACAGAGATATGTAGCAGCTATATCCTCTGATTATGTCTTTAAAATTATAGTTAGAGGATAGCTGTGGAGTTACCAAATGGATACAGGATCCTTTGTTTCAAGCAGTACTACTGTGTGTGGCAGTCATTCTCACTGTCATGGTTGTGATAGCCAGAGCATTAATGTTACTCTCACAACAGCTCTTAAATGCTCACTCTATTATGTGCTTTCACATTATCTCAATAACTTTTCTGCCTTGTTAGTCAAAAATTCTATACCCATTGAATAGAAACTTCCTACTTTTTTGTTTCCATTTTCTCTAGTTCCTAACAAACCTAATTTTACTGTCCATTTAACTCAGTTTGATTGTTTTTAATAACTTCAGATAAGTGAAATCACAGATTTGCATTTTCGTGATTTGCTTGTCTCGCTTGGCATAATTGATGATCTCAAGGTTCATTCATTTCTGATATGTGAGAGTTATCTTCCTTTTAGATGCTGAATAATATTCCATTGTATGCATATACTAAGTTCATTTATTGATTAATTTATCCATGGTCAGTGGACTCCTTCCATTTTTTCACTGTTGTAGATAATGCTGCTATGAATAGAGGTGTATATGTGTCACTTTGAGAAACTCTGCCTTCAGTTCTTTCGGGTATAGCTTGGAAATATTGACTAGTACAGTAACTACATTAATATTCTGAGTAACTGTCATACTGTTCTCCATGGTGGCTGCACCATTCTACATTCCTATCAACAGTCTATCAAGGCTACAGGTCCTCTAGTCCTTACTGACAATTATTTTCTCTCTTCCTCCTTTTTGTCTTCCTTCCTTCCTTCCCTTCCTTCCCTCCCTTCCTTCTTCACCTTCCTCCCCTCCCTTCCCTCCCTCCCTCCCTCCCT
>CABHPQ010139903.1:0-33781 GCA_902168405.1 Peromyscus aztecus | reverse complement strand
ATCCTTCCTTCCTTCCTTCCTTCCTTCCTTCCTTCCTTCCTTCCTTCCTTTCTTCCTTTCTTTCCTTCTTGTATTTTTTTTGATAGCAGCTACAAAAATTAGCTTTTTGAAAGGCCACTTTGAAGAAGGAGGCCATCTTTCCTTTACATATATAGAAACTATAGTTCAAAGGAAAGTGATTCCCTACAGGTTTTTGGAGCCCAAATAACAAGGCAGCTTCTACTGTCACAGATTATTTACAGCATATAAGAAAAACTACTAGAAACAGCAATCAAGAGGATCTTAAAATAAGGCAGATCAAGTTTTAGAAACATTGATAGGGGAGGTTTCTATTCCTTAGCATTGTTTGGATTCATAAGAATAGACTCTGTTGGTAATAATAGTGTCCAGAGCAGGAAATGAGTTTTTTCCTTAGATTACCTGTGGGAGTGGTAAAGCTTGACCTTCATTAATATGCACACATTAGCATAATCTGATTTACATAGGTGTTAGCCCAGGTGTTTGGGAAAGCAGTCAGGAGAATAACCTCAGATCATTACAAAACTGGAGCTGTATCTTCTCTTTCTCTCCGAGGATCTTCAAATGAACATTCATTATAACAGCACCAATTTAAATATGGCTGATTACATAATTTTGGCAAACCTGTCATTTCCCATGAATATTTCATGAAAAACAGAAATGCATATAGTCTTTTTCATAGCTTTATAGAGTTGTTTGGTTTTTTTTTTTTTTCTTAGAGAAAAGAAAAATCGGGCTATGTTCCTCATTGAATTCTCAGGTCAAACAATTAATTTTTGGGGCATTACACCTGTGGTTTCAGCTACTGAGACTAATATTCTTGGTTTTATATTTTGGCCACAGTGTTGGGCTTGTTTAAATTAAGCACATATCTGATAGTCAGCTTCCTTCCTTTCATTAATGAGAGAAACAAGATGCTGTGATGACATCGCCAGAGGGAGAGAGATCAGCAGAGCTGGATGTCCTACAGTTCTCTGTTCTCTTCTCGATCGCGGTGTGAGTTACTTTCGAGCATCCTGAGAAACCACTCCTCGCAGAGAACTGGGCGCTGTGGGACTAGCCTGCTGAGAAGACAGTGGCACAGCCCATCGAGGGTTGCATTTGTTCATACTTAAGCTTTCACCACAGTGTCATCTTCATGTTTTGGAAGGGTACACACGTCAGGAGAAAATAACGCCAAGCTAATCTTCCAGATGACTCGCCATTCAGTGGACCCACATCTAGTAGGTGTGTGCCAGATACGGTACAGGGAATTCACGGAAGTTGTGCCAGGAGTCTTTTGAGGATGCTATGACACAGTGGCACTCTAACACTGGTAAAATTCAGGACTGTATGGGGGTGTGGGGACGCACGGTGGGCTGCTCAGGTCTGCTGCCATATTCTGATTTGGCAGCTATGGGAATGGGAGCAGAAAGTATACTTAAAGCATTCCCAAAGGCACCCTCTTGGGTACAAACCATGAAAATGGGCTTACTGAACTGACCCAGTGACACACTTCTGTTATTCCAACTCCTCAGAAGGTGGAAGCTCAAGGCTTATCTAGGCTACAGAATGAGTTCCAGGTCAGGCTGAGCAACTTAGTGAAATTGTGTTAGAAATATAAATCTAAGGAGGTCTGAAGTCATAACTTGAAAAAAAAAAGTTGAAAGCTTAGACAGTTGTGTAAACATAGTCTTGTTAACAGTTCCTACAAGAGAAGTTTAAAGAGTAGCTTATGCTTCACAGCTCACACAGACAGACAGACACAGACACACACACAGGAGTTAGAGAGAAAGAGAGAGAGAGAGAGAGAGAGAGAGAGAGAGAGAGAGAGAGAGAGAGAGAAAGAAAGAAAGAAAGAAAGAGAGAGACAGAGCCAAAGAGAGATAGAGAGACAGAGAAAGGATGAAATCATTTTTTGGATTACAAAGGCTATTTCATGTTCTGTTACAAAAAGATTTGGTAAGGAAAATGTGACAGAAATTAAAAAAAGGTAAATTATAAACATCACATCTGAAATATCTACAGTACAAGAGGATTATATATGACTTCTTGGTGACATTTAAAATAATGTAATAAAGAAAAAATAATTGCTATAGCTTTTGTAAAATAATCGTTTTATTTGATTTTTAAAAATGGTGTGGTCTCCTGGGCTCTGGTGATGGCCAGGATGAGCTGTTGCCTAACGCCATGTCTGGGTCCATGGCTTGCAGCAGCCAGGGTCTGAGTTGATCTTCGTGGCTCCTGTTACCACCACCAAGGACTGTGCAGATGACTGGGGTCTGGTCAGCTACCTGAGAACATGTTGGTGTCTGAGGGCCATGCTGCCACTGGAGCCATACTGATCTGGATGGCCTATGCTACCACCCGGCCATAGTGACTTCATGCCTGGGTCTGTGGTCCTGCTGAAGCTGAGATCTGTGATGATGTCCATGGTCTGTATTACTACAGGGGGTCATAGGAACCATGCGAGTTGAAATCTGAGAACTGTGTTGAACCCAGTCCACCTCCCCACTGGCCCTGAAATAGCTGGCCTGACCCTCGCTGGGACACTACAGCAGGAGAGTTGGTCCTGTCCTTCATAGGAGAGCTGCCTCTCTCACCCCTCTGCCCCCCAGAACTTGTAAGAGAAGGGCCAACCTCCTACCACGGACATGGGAGAGCTGGCCCCTACAGTATGAGTGTCCTAGAGCTGTCTCTGCCCCTCGCCTGAGGGGGAGCAGTTCCAGCGGCACAGACTGACCAGCTTAGCTACCACCCAGGCCCACATTCTGGGCCTTGGATTGGCTCACCCTTGGATTGACCTGACCCATGACCTTCTGGAGCATGTGAAGGAACTGAACTGGTCCTGCCCAACAGTAGCCTCAGGATTTCCAGGGCTCAGAGCAACAGCAGGATACCTGAGAGGAGTTTCGTTGATGGTCTAGGGATGATGGTGTGCCAGGGGCCTTGAACCAGGCCAATGACTCATTGCAGTGAACACTTGCGTGTGGGGCTGATTGGACCAAAGGGTATGCTTGACAAATTGCAGCTTCCAATGCCAGTAGGAGAAATGAAGAGGTGTTGGAGAGGTTGGAAAGTGGGAAAGACAGAGGACTGAAGAATTTTTGTTTTGTTTTGTTTGTTTTTAATTAATTTTCAGGGTTAATTTTCTTTTCTGTGCAGGGGGACACTGTGAGGGTGAGGGGTGGCTATGGAGGGACTGAGAGGTGAGTGGGATTGGGGTGCAGGAGGTGAAATTCCTGAAAAGTCAATAAAGCATTATGTTGAGTTGATCTTCGTGGCTCCTGTTACCACCACCAAGGACTGTGCAGATGACTGGGGTCTGGTCAGCTACCTGAGAACATGTTGGTGTCTGAGGGCCATGCTGCCACTGGAGCCATACTGATCTGGATGGCCTATGCTACCACCCGACCATAGTGACAAACAAACAAACAAACAAACAAAGTGATATGGTTTTCCACTATAGGCTTTTTGATGGAGTCTTCTCAATTGTTTGACTGTAAAAGTGCTTTAATGGAAGAAGTAATGGCTCTGATTCTTTATGTCACTGTGCATGTACACAATGACAATGACAAGCAGTGACTTACAGAATTGAAGTAAGGATGATCATGAGTAGGAATGACTGAAAGGAAGTCAAAGGTCAAAGGTTGTGTTGTAGTCATTTACTTTTCTGAAGGTCTCATTAAATATTGAGAAAGACAAGTCATTTACTTGCACTTGAAGTGTTTACTTGTATTTAATGATACCATTCATTAAAAGAGAGTGGCTGAGCATTATTACCTGTATTGCTCACACTGATAATGGACATGAAGATGGACAAGAATTCCAAGTCTCTCACAGAGTAATTCTTTGTGCAAGTGTTCGATCAGTACAAATCAGAACAGGTTAGTAGGGCAGGGTTGTTGGTTTGCTTGTCTTAAATTTCTTTTAGTTTTAAACACTGAGCCACATTACTGAGATAGCATCTTGCTGTGTAGCTCAGGTTGGCCACAAACTCCTGCTCTTCCTGCCTCAGCTTCCCATGTGCTGAGATTATGGATGTGTGCCACCACATTATTTTTCTCAAATTATATTTAATAGCATTGGATTTATAAAAAGTTTTATGTTTTAAGGTCTTATTAATTAATGCAGTACTAACTATGCAGCTACAATTTAGTAATTCTGAAATTGAAATCATTGGCCTTTTAATGATAACTATTTTCATCAACAGATTAGATCTTACTTATTTTCCTTGGAATAGAGTTTGAAACCTATATCTTATTTACTATTGAACAGGACTTTCTGAAGACTTTCAAAGATACCAACCAGCATAAATAAGATTGATAAAATACTGTTAGAAATATTTTCAAATGTGTCTTAATGAATAGGACAATCTTTACTTGTATATAATCAATATTAACATTGTAGTTCATTTTTTTCTTCATGTTTAATTACTATTCCTAAATTGCCCACAATGAGGTCTATTGTAAATTCCATTCAAATTAGTACAAAAAAAACTGAATATGAAATAGATGCATTCATTTTTTACAAAATAAAGGAATTTCAAAGAATTTCAATGAACTCATCTTTGCATGAGTCCATCCTTATGAATAAGGGGACAGTTATGAGTCATTCTGCTATGATTCAGTTTCAATACACAATTGTCATCATTATTCAGTCTCCCTTTTGGTGGCCTGGAATAATAACCTTAGTCACATTCCCATTGGATAGTCCTTTACCTATAGTGTCAATATGGCACAACAGTGACTTTACTGGGCTCTGAAATTAAGCTTTTGTGGTTCAAACCCAAGCTCTGCCACTGATAGGCTTTGACCTTGAGAATACTCACCCTTTCTAAACCCAAGTTCACTAACCTATAAAAGATGGATTCCCAGTAGCTGGACTTGGATTGATGGGAAAGCCAGAAACCCAGCATAAATTGATTCTGGTTCCAGATTAATCTGTAAAGTTCCAGAGAGGATGACTCTTCTTTGGAAAAACAGTTGGAGTTTAAAAAGCAAGAGAGTGGTTCAAATATAGACAAGTTTGAGTTAGCTAAAGCCTGAACATGCTTAGTTGGAAAGGTAGCCTCAAACTATTTTGCCCCTTTGAAACTTCTTTGAATTGAGGACCTTCAATTCTACTGAAAATCTATTCATCTGTCTAGGTAACAAGTTTCTCAAACAGGCTTTGGTTCTGACCTAAACTAATTGGACTTATTAGTGGAGTTTTAATTTATAGCAGAATTTTGAAGTCAATTCGGTGTTCTTTACTCAATGAACCATTGGAAATGAATGATCCAGCTGATATTTAACCACCAAATAACAACAAAAAGAAGTTGTTCTAGTTTGGGTGGATTTTGCAGGTTAGACTCTTAAAAATACATGGAGGGTAACTGGAACTTTGAGTAAGGACTAGGTTTTTAGTGTGAATGGCGAAAATGTCAATTTGCAAGGGTATTTGAGGGAAAATTTTGTTGGTTTATTTACTTTTTAAAGGATCTATTTATTTTTCTTTCTTGTGGATGCATGTTTTGCCTGCATGTATGTACAACATAGCAATATATGTGGACTTGGGGCCCACAGATCTAGAAGAGGGTGTAAGAGGCCCAGGTTCTGGGGTTACAAAAGTTGTGAATCACTATTTGGGTGTTGAGAACTAAATCTAGGTCTTCCACAAGAACAGTGCTTGCTCTTAACTACTTAGCATCTCTACAGCTTCCTTGTTTATTCTTATATTGAAGAATGAAAACTTAAATGTCAGTCTAAATTATCAGAGGAAGCCTAATTTATGTCCTAATTAAAAACATCTAGGTTAGAGTTTGCATATGATTGTGCTAATTCTTGGGATTTAGGATGCACAGAAAAATAACCAAAGCTATTGAAGGATTAACTTTACTAGCAAAATTATAAATGAGAACAATAGGGCATCCTGTAGCTGAAGTTTTCTCTGGTCCTGCCCAGCCCCACAGACCCTATAGCTGTTTATAAAATAATCACTCAGAAGCTTATATTGATAAAAACTGCTCAGCCATTAGCTCAGGCCTACCACTGACTAGCTCTTACATTTAAACTCAGCCCATTTCTAATAATCTATATGTTGCCATGTGTTCTGTGGCTTTACCCGTGTGCTTTACATGCTGCTACCTGGACAGGGGACTGGCATCTCCTGACTCAGCCTTCCTGTCCCCAGAATTCTCCTCTCTGCTTTTCCTGCCTCTCTACTGGCCAATCAGCATTTTATTTATTAACCAATCAGAGCAACACATTCACAGCATACAGAGCGATATTCACAGTACTTTCCCTTTTCTTTTTTTTTTCAAAAAGGAAGGTTTTAACTTTGACATAGTAAAATTACTTATAACAAAACAATTATCAAGCAAGAATTATAGTTATAGTATCTAGTCTATTTGTATTTGGCAAAATTAAAGAAGATATCCTATCTATCCTATATTTGTGAGTCTAAGGCTTCATATCTAACTTATCTTTTATCATAACTAAGAAAATTATAACTATCTAGTCTTCAGCTACATCAAAGACCTCAGAAGGATATAATATTACCTGAGAAACTGGAGAAGGATGCAAGCAACTTTTGGGAGTCATGTGAGAGTAGACAGAGACAGCTGGCAGCCTAGACAGTCATGAAGAGCCTGGTGGTAAGCTAAGGCTAGCTGTGGCTATTTGTTCTGATCTCTTCGGCTATTACCTCTGTATTTGGCTCTGTGTTTCTTATTTAATAAGACTGTTTAGAAATTCATTTACAGTATCCATCACTTATCATTTAACTTTTGTAGCATGCACTTAAAGAGGGTTAATGTGGCAAAATAGTCAAGTGCCCCTTGAAAGTCTATTTTGAAGGATTTAATTTACTTCTGAATGGCTGTAGCTGTTATCCAGTTTCAGTTACATGAACAACACAAAAGACTATGAATTTAAAAAGATTTACAACTTAATCATAGCATGTCAAAACTTCTTCTAAGAGAATGGAAAACACATTAAAATAATGTACAGGATAAAAGCTAGTACCAAGTAAAAAAAAGGAGTTTTTCAGGTTTGTAGTGGTCTTATGTCTACTAGGTTCCACTTGAACCTTTATAAATATGGGAACTCTAATAACTGTTCTGATTTGTTTCTCTGTTGCTGTGATAAAAGACCAATCAAAACCAACTTAGAAAGGAAAGGGTTTCTTTTCCCATTTTTAAGCTGTGGTCCATCACGAAGGGAAGCCAAGGCAGGAACTCAAAGCAGAGACTTGGAGGCAGGAACTGAAGTAGAGGTCAGAGAGGATTGCCACCTACTGTCTTGCTCTCCATCTCTTGCTCAGTTTGTTCACTTATACAGGACAACCTGCTCAGGGGTGGCACTTCCTACAGTGAGCAGGCCCTCCCCCATCAATCATCAATCAAGACAATGCCCCCGTAGACTTGTCTACAGGCCAGCCTGAGGAGGAAAATCCTCCCATTTGAGGTTAATTCTTCCAAGGTGACTCTAGTTGGTGTCAAATTGACAAAAACTAACTGGAACAATAATAAATACATGAGTAACAAGCACTATGATTTCATTGCATATTCAGATAGGATAGAAATCCTGTCATATTGTCAATAAAAATATCCATATTGTTTGCGTACTAGCCTCACCCCTGTAGTTCTGTCTTCTAAAATTAAGTTTCACAATCACTTTCTCAGACCAAATGCTTCTAAAACAAAAAGATGCCTACCTAGGTAGAGCTTCTAGTTGTAATTCCTTGGCATATATCTAGAGCTTGAAATATCTTCTGGATGTGAGACCAGGGAAATTTTGAATTGGCACACTCTAAATCTATCCCATAAAATTACAAACATGTTCATTTGTTGCCCTGATATGATAAACAACAAAATTTCCAGTTTATTTCTTATATTTTCTTGGGTTGTTCTCATAGACAGAAGAACCAGGAGTAATATTCATGAATATAGTCTCCGGTGACTCCTATAGTGACTAGACATCTGATGTATAAGCCAAAGTCTTTAATTGCCTTCCTTCTGGACTCTTTGGTAGGTAAAGCCAGCTCTGAACATTTTTGTTCATTATTCCTTGAGTAGATCCATGGGAGACGTTTCCATCTAACTTAGGCTTTGAGTCTCCCAGCAAGACAGATTTTGCTAGTTTTTCCTTTTCCACAGCCATTTGAATCACAGTTTAGCCTTAGTGTCACATTTCTCATAGTTGGTTCTTTTACAAGTTATAGGCGGAAACTCACAGGGTGATGTTCATAGGATATCATGAAGGTGGATTTTCAACCTCAGAATGACTGACAGTTTATGGGGATTGCCCTGTGCAATGTGGGATGCTAGTCATCAGGTTTCATATCTATCTACTATACCCATAGTATACTTCTGTGGCTACCCCAAATGTCTCCAGATATAGCCCAGTAGCCCAGAGAGTTAAAATGGCCCTTAGTTGTGATCCAATCTTGGATCTAGATGAAAACTGAGAATTCCTGTTGTCTGAAATATATTCAGATTTCATTCTCCATTCACTTGTCACAATTTCCATTTTCTATCTTTGTTCCAACCATAATCACTTCTTACTTGTATTTTATGATAGATTCCTCACTAGACTTCTATCTTCCCACCTTCTACTTTTATCTTTCCAGTCTTTTCCTAATATATCATCTAGAATTATATATTCAAAACATATAATTTATGTTACTCATCTGTTAACAATCATCCTATGACTTATTTCCTTTGAAATAAAATGGCCTATGAGGAGAGCACACTACAATGGTATACCAGACCTATGTCATACATCTTTACCTCTGTCATAAATGGTGACCAGTAAAGGATCCACAGACATGTGGCCCAACAAATTGCCTCTGAGAAAGCTCAGAACTTTCTGGGAGTTATTAAAGTTGTTTTTAGAGCCAATTTGGGCCTACAAATACATTGCACTGATTATCTACAGTCAGTCTTCTCTTAAATAGTCTTCTTAGTCTTCCAGTCAGATAATCAAACTTGCTCATCAGATCATACAGACTGTTTTCTCTAGCTGTTGATTAGGTCCTATGCTGTAAGAATGAGGGTTTACTAAGAGTATATTTAAAACAAAGCACCAGGTTCTAGATGCAAATCCATGTATTCTAAAAACTGTTTTTAAAAAGTAATAATATCAGTAAAAGTAGAAACTTTAGAGGGAGCTGTGCTGAGATAACTTTTATTTAGATTTGTGTAGTTTGAGGAGCCCTTTTGTAGCTAGAGTTTTCCTGCCTGGCCCACGGTCAGGATAAATCTCTCTCACCTGCCAGTCCCACAGCCGCTCAGACCCAACCAAGTAAACACAGAGACTTATATTGCTTACAAACTGTATGGCCGTGGCAGGCTTCTTGCTAACTGTTCTTATATCTTATATTAATCCATTTTTATAAATCTATACCTTGCCACATGACTCGTGGCTTACCGGCATCTTTACATGCTGCTTGTCCTGGCTGTGGCTGGCAGTGACTCCCTCTGCCTTCCTGTTCTTTTAATTCTCTCTGTTAGTCCCGCCTATACTTCCTGCCTAGCCACTGGCCAATCAGTGTTTTATTGGCAACACATTTGCCATACAGAACATCCCACAGCACCCTTTCATACAAGTTTTTCTGAAATATTCAAGATTATTTTCTAGAGTACTTCAATAACTTGGCACTTTAAAATAGCACAATTTCATAATTTAAAATCACACTTTTGAAATATTAGAAACAGGTTTAAAAGGATTAAGTGATGGAGAAATTATTATTAGAACCAAGAAATTTCCTTCCCCAAGATCACCATGTAATAAAAATCCTATGAATATAGAAAGCATAAGGGACAGCTAAAGGTGGCAAAGATACAAAAACTTGTCACTTTCATAAACAAAAAATGTTAGCAATCTGTTAGACTACAGAAATGGTGGTGGCTCTTCTCACAACTCGAAAGATCATACGTAGCTCTGCTAGTCTCCTCCTGTCTTTCCATATGGGAAAAATATAAGTAACTGGATAATTTTCAATCAGAAGAAAGCATAAATCCAAAAAGAATAAGTTGTTGGAAGACATATAAAGATGCTCAATATGTTCTAAATGGAATACAGATATGAAAATACATAGTCAATTTCTTTTTTAGCTATGTGTAATAGGATGAAATTAAGCAAAAAGCAAACTGGAAAGCAAAATATCCCAGAGAACATTTTGATGACAAATGGAAATATCTTATTGCATAGCAAGAATCCTGGAACAGAACAGAATATGAAAGTAAACTAAGAATATCCAGAAAGCTTCTCATGGGTACAGCATTTCCAACAGGAGAGAGATTGTTCCCTGGGCTTCCTGGCATATCACATACTCCTATTTTTGCAAGAGTTTTGTGAAATGTCATTAATATCTTTACTTTTACTATCTGTTTCTTGGACATCACACTTCTCTTGGGAGACGATATATGATAAGCTGACAGAGCATGTTGGCACATCCACTCTTAATGTTAATCCTCTACTAGAAATCAAGCTCATTTTTCCCCCAGGCTTTTGGCTGGGGATACCATTTTTGCAGCCATAGAAAATAATGCCACGTTTCACACACAGTTGCAAAAGTAAACTTACTCCAATAACATTCTAGAAACTGGATTATTAAATTAAAAAAATGTAATCTAATAAGAGGCATGGTCCAGAAAGACATTTGTTAAATGCATTCATTAATAACACATTTTCCTCACCCCAGAGACTTCATAAATGGTGGTATGGTCTCCGTCTAGCCCGCTGAAGTTATTTAATTCACAATGCAGTTGAAACTGGATGTTCTGTAAATCAAATGCATTATGGAGTAAGAGGGCCTTTGGGGAGACTGAGTTTGGAGGTAGTGAGAGGAATAGCCTGGGAATCTGATTGCTACTATATAAATTGTTTGGAGACAATTGATTTTTCAAGTCAGGAATCAGGATGCCAAGACCTTAACTATGAGGTGTTCCAGGAAACTGGGAGACTGGAATAGAAAAAAGGAAGGACATGGAAGTGGAATTTTCTTATCAGGCTGTAAGTGATAGGAAATGCTTGCAAATTCAATTCTTTTATCAACTGTTGAGGGTGAAGAGGTTCTCTTCTCTCACACTGGCAAGTCACCAGGAGGGACTTGCACTCTCCCTCCAAACTCTTCCAGAAATCCCTGGGTGATAGTGTAGGCCCAGAGCCCTCTGTGGAGCTCCTGCAGACCTGCATGTCTTGCATGCAAGGCACAGACTGTCTTTTGCTCATAGTTATCATTGCAAGGATGTTTGAAAGAGAGGAGATTTGGAAGGTGCTGTCTCCCTCTGAGAAGTAGGTAGGGGTGCCAATAGCCCTGGAAAATAGAGACTGAATAGTCACCAAACCTGGGGATGGGCAAACACACTCAGCTGCTCTTCGTAATAACCCTTTGGGAACTGGGGCTCTGAGTTCAAGTGTAAATAATCTGCTGCTAGTGCTATTTTTCTGAGCAATAAACTTTTGTCTTCTATCATTATCCACTGTAGTGCAGCAGGGTAACTTGTTAACATGAAGATTAGCTTATTGCTTTTTAATAAAGGCAGCCCATTTTGATTCTGATTGTGATATAGGCCTTTTCTACATTATAACATCTATTCCTTTATGAAAAATAGTTTGTTCACTTAAGTCCTAATTTATTTGGCATAGGGAGCTGCGTACAGCCGCGCCTTAAAGATGGCGCTGGTTACCGCCTTCGCCATCCCCACGGCGAGAGCTCCCCGTGGTAAACAACTCCATATAAGGCTATAGCGGAATTTGTGGCTTGCTTGCACATGCTTGAGCCTATTGGGCGGTGCCCACGTGGCAACCTGGGGTTGGCTGCCCAGAGCCTATTTAAGGCCGGGAGAGGCTTTCCCGGGGGGGGGGGGGGGGGGGTCAGAAGTGAAAAGATTGTTCAAGGGTCCTAAATAAACTGCAGGAAAAAGAGCTCGGTGTCGTGTCTTCCTTGCTGGTCGAGGTGGGTCCAACAGGTAACAAGATTTTTGTGAAAAGAAAAACAGTAATTTTCAAAAAATAGGTTGAGAAGAATAAAAAACCTTAACAACAGCAACAACAAAAATCCAAATAATCCAACTTAAAATCAGAGTATTGTCCTGAATACTGAATAGATATGTCTCCAAAGAACTACAAAAGGCCAACAAATATGGGAGGGGGGAGAGCCTACAGTCTCTAGCTACCAAAGAAATATTCATTAAAACTTTGAGGAGATAGACTCTCTTCCTAGTTAGAATGGCTATTATTAACAAAACAAAAAAGCAAATGCTAGTGAGGAGGTTAGGATAAAATAATATAAATTAGTGCAGGCATGGGAAACAGTTTGGAAGTTCCTCAAAGAATTAAAAATAGCTCTGCCTAATTTGATGTAGTTAGCACACTTATAAAGATCCAGGGGAAAATGATGCCAGCATAACAAAAAGAAAACTGGTCTCTTGCATTTATTGTACCACTAGTCCCAATAACTAATATATGAAATCTAACTAGATTCCTTTGAATTGATGAATAAAAACATGTGTGCACAGATATACAATAGTTCATTATTCATCCTTAAAGAATCTTGTCATTTGTAGCAAAATGGGCCATTGTTGTAATAAGCCAGCCACAGACAGTCATGGGCCACACTTTTTCTCTCATATGTGGAAACTAAAAATAAAAGCCAACAAGAACATTAGGTAGTGAATAGTAGATGTGGGGAAGGGGTAAATTAAGGGAGGGTAAATATTTCTAGGCACAGTTGTAGAGAAGGGACAAGTTCTGGTGTTTGGTAGCACAGTGGGGAGGCTATTATTTGTAATAACCTATTGTATATTTTATGAAGGTCTGGAGGAAAAGAGCTTGAAGGCTCCAAATGCAAATTTGTTTGAAATGCAAACCAGGGGGAAATGTTTTACTCACTGATTGCTGTATGTATATATTCAGATACCACACTGAATCTCATTAATTTGTATAGTTAATGTGTGTGTGTGTGTGTGTGTGTGTGTGTGTGTGTGTGTGTGTACTAGGAATTGAAAGCAGAGTTATACTCCCAGTCCAATATACCATAGTTAGAAAATAATAAAATGGGCTGGAGAGATGGCTCAGTGGTAAGAGCACTGACTGCTCTTCCAGAGGACCCAGGTTCAATTCCCAGCACCCACATGGCAGCTCACAACTGTCTATAACTCCAAGTCCAGGGGATCCAACATCCTCACCCAGACATACATTCAGGCAAACCACCAATGCACATAAAAGAAAAATAATTAGAAAATAAATTTCAACATAGAAATACTATGTTGAATTAGGCATATAACTTGGAAAAGCCTGTTAAACTTCCAACCAGTCTTTTAAATAAAGGTTGAAAATGAAGTGAGAATATTGATTTTTATGCCATGTAAAAAAATGCTTTCAATTTAATGATTCTGTTTCATGCAAATAATTGTACTGTTTTAAATGTGGTTTATTGTTTTCCATTCCTGTATTTGTAGAAGGAAAAAAAAACCCTCAGATTTTAAATTTGTGCAGTGACTTAAAGGACAACACAATGAATTTTCCTCTTGGTCCAACAGATCCTTTGAATTTGCCCTGTTGCCAGGAGTTCACTGTTTCAACATCATTCCTGATATTTATCCCACAATAGAGAGTGGCTTAGTCCTGGTGAAGTGTAGTCCAAGGTCCAGCCTAACTCAACTTTAAGTGTCAAACATGCAAATAAAGCCTGTACTTTATGCCTTTTAAACAGTTTATTATTAACTTTGAATATATGTATGTATATATGCATATTAGCTTTTCTTGTGAGATCTTGTATCTTTGTACACATTCACTTTTCTATCATATGGTTTAATGTAGACCTTGAGAAATCTGTTTATGGTGAAACTACTTTCTCTGCAGATGTTCCAGCTTTTGGCACAGACAAGCTGAGCAGGAAACACAACCACATCTCTGTTTTCCTGGAGACTGATCATGAAGCCTTAGTGCCTTCCATACAACAGCAGAGTTGTGGATCATAAACACAGACGCTCCATATAAATGCATCACTCTTGAAGACTGTCTTACCTGTGAGATCTGTATTTTATACAGTTTATTTCAATCAATACAACAGCACTGCATTATATACTCTTTTCTTACAAAACTATAAAGAAGTATCTCACCAAAAAAGCCATACTTTAACCAATTACAACTCTTAAAAAAAATCAAAAGATTACAATGAATAACACGCTCACATAGGATCTTTAAAAGATTTGATAGTTGAAGATGTAAGTTAATTGTCCCTTCATTTCATGGGATTGTCAGATAAATTAGAGTCATCTTTGACACCCAGAGGTTACAGAAAACAACTTAGAAAAATCATTTAAAAAGGGTGCCTTTGCTTAAGCTTTGATGTTCAGGTCTGGTCCTATAAATTAAGTATGCATGCTCAGGACTGTGGTATCACTCAGTTTTAGAGTGGTTGACTAGCATATGCAAAACCTCAGATTTTATACCTAGCATCAGACATACACAGACACAGATGCACACACACACACACACACACACACACACACACACACACACATACAGTCGCAAACCATATACACATAATTATTAAATAGGAGGATAAGTCAATACTCACAATGTCTAACAACAATAAAGCCACATTCAGTAATGATAAAAGTGGAAGGAATATTTTAAGTTATCAAACAAGTGCTAAATATTATACCTTATAGCTTAGTAGTCACAACTACCATCTATCTGTTATTTACAGACAAAGAAATTGAGTAACTTGCTCAGGCTCACATAGTTAATATGTAATGGAATTTTAATACAGTACACTTGACCCTCACAATTAGAAGATGGTAGCATTTTTTCAATGTAAATGGAAGCTCTCTTGTTTCAGGAAAAATGGAAATTTTTCTGCTCTGGTTCTTGAAATTATCTGGGAAACGAAATCTAAAGGAGATATTTGCATTTTTATTTCATCTATTCAACCTGGCACTAACCATGGGGGGAAAAACAAATTATGCATATGCTGGGAATTGGCTTGTTAGAAAGCCATTAACTTTTAATTTTTAACTATCAAGATTTTAACCACTGATGTTATTAGGTTAAATCTATCACTTAAGAAAATTATAAATACTTCCTTTGGGAAGAAATCAATTCTAGGAAGCTAAGACTACAAATTCAGCTAGATGGTACACACTGTAGCCGCACTACTCAATTAAAATGTACTGTTGAAACGGGGTGCTGGTCTTCCAAAGAGGAATCCATGCCCCTTGTGGTCTTTAGCCTAGGCATTGTGGAGACCGTTCCTGGTCCCTGCTAGCTGCTGGCCATGGGTGTGATGGCAGGATCCCAGGTTTTTCAGTTGTGTGACCTAATGAGTGCCAATCAGAAGATAGCATCTTTGCTCTTGGTCCTGCTTCCTCCATTCTCTCTGCACTTCTGCAAGATCGATAAACTCTCCAAACCGTGATCAATGTATTTAGTTAATCTGAACTAGAGGTGGCTTTGCACAAAAGAAAGCAACGGTTTTTGTGATGTGAATTATAAGCTCTCATCTGAAGGACCCTGACATAATCTTGTTGCTTCATACACTTGCCCCACAACCACAATAAGAAAAAACAAAACAAAACAAAACAAAACAAAAAAACCATCAGAGGACTGAGGCCAAACAACTTGTTTTAACTGACCCATCATAACTGTTTATACAGATGTTCCTCATTTAAACCAGAGTCAAATTTTAATGTTATGTGGCCAATTAATTCTATTCAACAAATATAATAAGCTTCTAACAGGAGACATGAACAGCTTTACTGCACTTCCTTTACTGTAAGTAAGTAGTCTAATAAAAAATCTTTTTTTTTTTTTTCAGGGAATAAAGACTTTGTTTCCCAGAGATTCTACATTATTTCTTCATTTAGAAAAGCCAGAACCTTATTGACTGGAGCCACAGAATACAGACAAATTGAACAAACTCTTAGATTAGCAAGGAGAAAGCTACATAGTGGTCACATTACAAACGGCTTTCCCCTAAGTCAAGATGTACCTGATTGTGCTCAACCTAAAATACGAGATATCAGGTGTGTTCCTGATGTTGATGCTATCAGAGGCTAATCCTAAACTTCACTTACTAGATAAATAGTTTAATTCATCTATGGTATGCTGGGAAACTATTTGGAGAAATCAGGCTAGCAGTACTTAGGATTTATTGTGGTAGTTACAACTCAAGATGAGTATTGTAATGTCAAGCTAAATATCCCTCCACTTCATCTGAATCAGGTGATCTGAAAAGTTCAAGTAAATTATAAGGCAAAACCTCAATTTTCCTTTTGTTGAAATATTGTATTTTTAATTGAGAAATATTGAGAAAGAATTCTTTATATTTTCAGCATGCAATTTTGATTAATATACTTTGTAAAAATGATTAAATCAAGCTAATTTAACATGTCCTCAATCTAATAAACTAGTGTTTTATGATGAGAATATTTATAGTCTAAATGAATTCTCTAAGCAATTTGAAAATGTATATGCATTTTTTGTTTTGTTTTGTATTTTTTTTTTCAAGACAGGGTTTCTCTACATGGGGATCGCCCAATGATGGAGAAATGGATGAGATCTTCATGAACAACCTGGTCATAAGTGGGGGAAATGAAGGGCGAGGGTCGACGGAAAAAGAGCTTGGGGGAGCGGGAGACCCCAGCTGGATCAACAACAGAGAGGGAGAACAAGGAATAGGAGACCATGATAAATGAAGACCACATGAGAATAGGAAGAAGCAAAGTACTAGAGAGGCCCACAGAAATCCACAAAGATACCCCCACAATAGACTGCTGGCAATGCGAAATGACCCACTCTGGTGATGGGATGGCCAAACACCCTAATTGTCATGCTAGAAACCCCATCCAATGACTGAGGGATCTGGAAGCAGAGATCCACATCCAATGACTGAGGGATCTGGAAGCAGAGATCCACGGCTAGGCCCTGGGCGGAGCTCCAGGAGTCCAATTAGCGAGAAAGAGGAGGGTCTATATGAGCGAGAATTGTTGAGACCAAGGTTGGATAAAGCACAGTGACAAATAGCCAAATGAATGGAAACACATGAACTATGAACCAATGGCTGAGGGGCCCCCAAATGGATCAGGCCCTCTGAATGGGTGAGACAGTTGATTGGCTTGAACTGTTTGGGAGGCATCCAGGCAGTGGGACTCAGTCCTGTGCTCAGTGCATGAGTTGGCTGTTTGAAACCTGGGGCTTATGCAGGGTACCTTGGCTCGGCCTGGGAGGAGGGGACTGGCCCTGCCTGGACTGAGTCTACCAGGTTGATCTCAGTCCTGGTGGGGGGGGCTTTGCCCTGGAGGGGGTGGGAATGGGGGTTGGGCTGGGGGGAAGGGGAGGGGGGGCGCGAGGGGGGAGAACAAGGGAATCCGTGGCTGATATGTAGAACTGAATGGTATTGTAAAAAAAAAAAAAAAAAAAAAAAAAAAAAAAGACAGAGTTTCTTTTTATAACAGCTCTGGGTGTTCTGGAATTTGCTTTGTACACTGATCTTGCCTGGAACTCACAGAGATCTACCTGACTTTACCTCCTGAGTGCTGGGATTAAAGGTGTGAGCCACTACCACCTGGCTATATATATATATATACACACACACACACACACACACACACATATATATATATACATATGTATATATACATATACTTGCTCCCATTTCAGGTGGGTATGTCCTCATTCTGTTGTACAATAGGGTTTTAGTTTGATACAATCTCACTTTGCCTGTGTTTTCTTTTGTTGTATGTGCCTTTGGAGTCAGGTGAAAATCATTACCATGTCAAATTCCTATAGTTTCTTCTAGCAAATTGTAGGTTCAGATTTCATGTTTAATTTTTAATTTTCCTGGAGTTCCTTTATGCATATGGCATCAGGCAGGGTTTAATCTTCCACATATAGATACGTAGGTTTTACTATTTTTTCCTCATCATTTATTGAAGAGACTGTCCTTTACCTGCTGGTTTTTTTTTTTCCACCTTTGTAGAAGTCAATTGACTGTAAGGAAGTAGATTTATTTCTAAGTTTCTGTTTGCTTCTTTGCTCTATTTGTCTATTTTTAGGGAATAAGGGCAAGTCCAAGTCCATGCTATTTTGATTGTAAGAGTTTTGGATTGGATTTGGAAATCAGATAATGTATCTTCCATTTTGTTTTATTTACTCAAGATTGCTTTAACTATTCTGTGCCTCCTTTGTTTTAAAATATTTTAAAGATTTTTTTCTTTCAGTGTAAATTGTCATTGGAATATTCACAAACATAGCATTGAGTCAGTACTTTGCTTTTGTTAGTGTGGGCATTTTAACAATATTAATTCTTCCGACCCCGGAACATGTTATAGCCTTCCATTTTTGTGTGTCTCCTTTAATTTCTTTCATCAGTGTTTTATGAAGTTTCAGTGCATGACTCTTTAACTTGATTGATTAAACATATTCCTACTTAATTTTTCTTGTAGCTATCATAATATTTAAATTTTCTTGTATTTGTTTGTATATTACAAAACCATTGACTTTTGTGCCTTAATTTTTATCACACAACTTTATGGGAAAAAGCATTCTATCAAAACATTTCTAAGTTCTAGAGTGCCTGGTGGAATGTGTACAGTTAGACACATTCTTTATAATGTGGATGACTTTTATTTATTTTCCCTACCCAATTGCTTCGGCTAACATTCTCAGTAGTTTAGTCTATAAAAGTGGCAAGAATGGACATCTTTGTTTTGTTTCTGATCTTAGAGGGAAATCTTTACTTTTATCTATCTATCTATCTATCTATCTATCTATCTATCTATCTATCTATCTACCACAAATGCTTGCTATGCTCTTGCCATTTGTAGACTTTATTGTGTTAAGGAATGTCTTCTATACCTAAATTTTAAGAGCTGTTCTGTTTTGTTTTAATCATGAATGATGTTGAATTTAACCAAATTAGTTCTCTAAATCTATTGAAGTAATTGTGTGATTTTTAGCTCTTACTCTGTTGATGTAGCATGTCTCATATGTTGGCTCCCTTGTGATGAATTATTTTTACACCCTGGGGATATATTCACTTGATGATAGTGTATAGCATTTTATTGTGCTGTTGAGTTTGGTTTACAGGCATTTTTGAAGAAGCTTGGCATCTATATCCTTTGGGAATAGTGACCTACAATTTCCTTTCTTGTACCTTTGGGATCAAGGCAATGCTTGTTATAGAAAATGAGATTAAAAGTATTTTTACTTCATTTTTTTGGGAGGACTTTGAGCAGACCTAATATTAATGCTTCTTTAGCAAACTGGTAGAATTCTCAAGTGAAGCCATGTGCTTTTGGGCTTTATTTTGTGGGAAAGGTTCTGATTACTTAATGTGCTTGCTTATTTTCATCTTCTCTCTCTTTTCTATTTTCCTGATTCAGTGTTTAGAGGCTGGACATTTCTATGAATTTATCCACTTCTAGATTATCTAATTTGTACGTGCAATTTTCCATAGGTTCTCTTCTGAACCTGTCTATTTCAGTAGTATCAACTATAATGTCACCTCCTCCACATATAATTCTGAGTGGTTTATTTTTCTTCTCTTAGTTTGAATAAAAGTTTGCCAATATATTTTTATGTTTAGAAATTCAATGCAGTTTTATTGAGCTATTGTTTTCCTAATCTCCACTTCATTTATTTCTGCTCTGCTTTTGATTAGCTTTATTTTTTCTTCTGACTTTGGGCATTAGTATTTTCCTAGACAGCTTAATTGTAACGTTAGACTGTTTATCTGAGATCTTTTTTCCTTTCTTAATATGGGTAGTGGTCAATATAAAAAATACTTCCTTCTTGAAGTGTTTTCAGTGCATTTAATAAATTTTACGTACTATATTTCCTTCTTTATTTATCTCAACATATTTTCTGTTGTCTCTGAATTTAATTTTCTGGTCCACTGGATGTTAAGAGAGTTTTGTATAATTCCCACCTATTTGTTAGTTTTTGAATCTCTCTCCCTCCCTTCCTCCTTCTGTCCTGCCCCCCCCTCACTTTCTCTTTTGATTTTTAAATAGGCTCTTTCTTGAGTGCTAGGACTAATGGCATGTTCCACCAGAGCCAGCTTAACTTCCCTGTTATTGTTGATTTCTAGCTTCCCTACTATATGATTTGAAAAAAATACTTATCATGATTTCAATTTTATTGAATTCTTTAAGACTTGTTTTGTAGGCTAATGTATAATCTGCCCAGAGACTGTCCCATGTGTGCTTGAGAAGAATGTGTATTTCTTCCCCTCTTTGGCATGTCTCTTAGATACATTTGGTGGCATTTAAATCCTTTGTTACTTTACTGATTTTCTGTTCAGATGAGAGTCAGGTATTAAAACCACTTACTCTTGAAGTATTGTTGTTTATTTGTCTCCTTTCTCCCGTTAACGTTTACTTTATATTTTTATTTTTTTCACTTTGGGATACATAGATACTTATTGTAGTTATATGCTCTTGCTAAAATGACTCTTTGCCACTATGTAATGACATTCTTTGTCTATTTTGCTATAGTTTTACGGTCTGTTTTGTTGATATAACTATAGCTGCTCTACCTGTCCTTGGTTCCCATTTGTATGGAATAGTTATTTGGAGCCTGAAATAGTTAGCTATAATCATCAGCTTGATATAGCCTAGAATCACCTTGGAAGAGAGTCTCAATGAGGCATTACATACATTGTCTTGACCTATGGGCTTGTCTTGGTCAGGGAAGAGTTCTTAATCCAGTTAATGGATGTAGGAAGACCTAGCCCACTGTTGATGGAACCATTCCCTAGGCAGGATGTCCTGAACTGTGTAAGAGTTGAAAAACTGAGCATACGCAGGGAAAGAAGTGAGCTTGTATACATAATGTCCCTCTGCTTTTACTGTGGCTATGATGTGACTGTCTGTTTCAAGATCATGTCACTGTGAATACCCCATGATGATGAACTAAAACTGGAATTGTTAGCTAAAATATACCCTTTTTCCTTATGTTGCTTTTTGTCACAGTATTTTTTTTTATTACAGCAGCATAAATAAAATGAGAACAGATCCTTTCATTTTCATCCCATGTGTGGCCTTAAAGGAGTCCCTTGTAAGTAGCATATAGTTTGATTTTTTTTTTTGTTGAAAATAGATATTTTTTTTTCTCATATAATACATCCTGATTATGGTTTCCTTGCCCTCTGTAACTTCCAGTGTCTTCCCCAGCTCCCTTCCCACCTACTTCTATCTCTTACTAGAAAACAAACAGGCTTCTAAGGGAATAGAATAAAATAAGATTAAAAAACTAACACATTAGAATTGAACAAAACGAACCAACAGAAGGAAAAGAGTCCAAGAGAGGGCACAAGAACCTGAGACCCACTCATTTGCACCCTCAGGAATCCCATAAAAACACTAAACTGGGAGCCAAAATATATATGCAAAGGACATGGTGCAGATTTGTGCAGGCCCTGTGCATGCAAGTAGCATATTGTTATACTTTTAAAAGACTCCTATTCAGTCATCCTTGATTTGAGAATTGAATTTATTTATATGTAATAACTGATAAATAAAGACTCAGTGTTGCATTTTTGTTAATTGTTTTCTGACAGTTTATGTTATTTTGTTCCAGTATTCTGCTTCTGATGTTATCCTTTTAAATGTGATTATTTTTTATAATATACGCTTTAATTTCTTTCTCTTTTATTTATCTACTGGAGATTTTTAATGTTACTATAAGCTCACATAAAACATCTTATAAGTCTATTTAAACTGATAGCTTCTGTCATAAACCTAAATTGAACATTTTCCTCCCACTTTTATAGTATAATGTCACAAGTTAGCTAATTTATATATAACATACATATAGTTTTAATAATTTTATCTTCTAATACTTTTTTATTTCATCTTATAGAGTTAGATTATTTATTACTATCACTAAACTACTGGAGGATTCTGCATTTGATTATATTCGTACCTGAACAGGTTTATACTTTTGTACATTTCCTTATTGTTTTCTAGTATTTTTTTTATTTCACAAATGTCAGGTTATTACTAATGGTCTCCTTTAGGTTTGGTTTGTCTGGAAATCTTCATTTATGAAAGCAATCTTGCCAGGTAATTATTCTGGATTAGTACAGGAGTCCCTTCTCCTCCCTTTTTTTTTTTTTTCTCTCAGCACTTTGGATATACTTTCTCCTGTGATGTTTTTGCTGAGAAATCCACTGGTGGCCTTATGGAGGTTCCTTTGTAGATGTTAAGTATAGTTCCTCTTCCTGCTTCCAAAATCCTTTCTCTTTGGCTTTTAAACTTTTAATTTTAATATGTACAGTGACGATCTATTCATATTTTCTGATTTGTGGTTTTGTTATGCTTCCTGCATCTGCATGCTCATTTCTTTTTCACAAATTGAGATGTTTTCTGTCAATATTTCTTTAAATAAGCTTTATGTTCCTTTTTCTTTCTCTGCTCCTTTTTGGACACTCATAATGTGTACATTGTTTTGCTTCATGGTACCACACATATCCTGTAGATCATCTTTTTTTTTCTTTTCCTTTGGGAAATTTCAAAGAACTTGTCTTTGAGTTCACTGAATCTTTCTTTTGCCTTTTTGAATTTGTTGTTTAAATCCATCACAGTATATATTATTTTAATCAACATATTTTCAGTTCTAAAGTTTTAATAAGTTCTACCTTTTTGTTAAATTTCTAATTTTGTTTGATATTTTTACTCTATTACATTAATTTTTTGATCTGTGTTCTCTTGTAAACCATTAAGCTTTTTGTTGACAATTATTTGAATTCTTTGTCTGGAAGTTTATAAATTTCTATTTCTTTCTAGTCTGTTATTGGTATCTCACTTTGTGCTTTCAGTGGTGTCTTATTTCTCTTATTATAAGTAATCATTTCAACCATGAAGCTGTATCTAAACATTTGAGAAAGTATGTACCAATTTGAATTTTCAGAGACTGGCTTTGGTCTGTCTCACCATGTAGAGGTTCTAGGCAGGGTGTCTTGTGAGGTTGGTGGGCAGGCTTTCAGGCAGAGACTCTAAGTAGGCTCTCTACATGTTATTAACCTAAAGTCCACAAGGACAGTTGGAGTCTTGAGTTCATCTGGATGAATCTGCAACTTGCATCTTTTAAAGCTGGCCTAGATGAAGGATCAGTGGTTCCTGGCCTGGCACTGGGATCCACCAGGATAATCCCACTTTTCATGTCTATAGACTTGGGGACTTGGCTCTGTAGAGTGGGTCAGAGGCCTGTGCTGACAGATGTCTTAGAACCCAAGTCCAAGAGGGCCAATGTGGTCTTAGACCCTGAGTAAGTTAAGGCAGCCTTTTACTGAGGCAAACATGGCAGAATCAACTTTGTAATTCTCTTTTATTCAAATTGTTAATTAGGAATAAAATCCATAACTATAGATGACACTTTTATTAACACAGTGTCAGGCTTAAAATTGTCTTGTTTTAACTATCAGTGGTTCTCAAAGGTAGTATTTGGGTTTTGGGTAAAATAACCACATTTCACAGCAGTCAGGTGATTTGACTTGGGTTACTCCCCCACGAGGGGGCAGAGGTGGACTTTACATTAATCTCTGAGTGACTTGTATGTATTAAACTTCCAAGATGTTTTCTGAATGCTGATACAAGCCTTAGACAACGTTACATTTGATTGTAAATAGGCTTTGTTAAGATGGTTTGAGATGGGGTTTGGGGAAATTATTTTCTTTAGTTAATTGCTTTAACTCTTGTTTGATTGTTAAAAGGTAGCATAAACAATTGGACATTTTCCATAATGATTTTTGACGAAGAAATTTAGTTTATTCCTATATTGACTCAGTTGATAATTTTTAACAGCTTACAGTGGTCACATTGGATTGTATCATTAAGAGAGAAAAGACAATTTCCCACAAAAAGAAAAAAAAGTATTAGCCTTATATTAATAGAAATGTACACACTCATAATTCTCTAAAAATAAATTGGTATTAATGCTGCATTTGCCACCAGAGGGAGTCATGTGAATACCAGAAGGGACTGATGGAGATAATGTACTCCTTTTTTCTTGGCCTACTCATTTTTTAACTAGCCTTCAAACTTTGGTAACGCTGATGTGTTTCTTGGAAAGAATTCAATACCTCACTTTATTTCATCAATTAATTAAATTGATTTTGCATTGTTGATGTAAAAAAGAGAAGACAGAAGTAACTTAAGTTAATAATATGTAAAGAGGTAAGGACCACAACAAACTTAAGACCTGGGAGAACGGTCCTCTTAGGCTCATCATTTGAATACTCAGTCCCCAGTTGCTGGTTTTGTTTGTTTGTTCATTTTGTTTGTTTTTTGTGGGGGAAGGATTAGATATTGACTTCTTGAGGATGTGTGTCACTGAAGGCTGGCTTTGAGGTTTCCAAAGCCCAAGCCATCCCCAGTTAGCTATCCTTGCCTTGTGGATTAAGATGTGAGCCCTCAGGTACAGCTATGGTGCCAGGCCTGCCTGCCATGCTCCCAACCATGATGGTCATGGATTCTAACCCTATGGAGCTGTAAACTTCAATTTAATTCTTTCTACCATAAGTTGCCTTGATCATGATGCCTTTTCATGGAGTTAGAAAAGTAAAGTAACTAAGATATCACACAAGCTTGCAGACTTGAGTTCAGACCCACAGAGCCCATTATTAAAGCTGAATGAGTAGCAGATATCTGCACAGCAGCCCCCGCTACTACAACACTGGAGATGAAGGCAGGAGAATCTTTGGAAGCTTGCATGCTAGCTAGCGTGATATACATAGTAACAAACAACAAGGGACCTAGTCTCAAACAAGGCAGAAGGTGATGACACCAATGTTGTTCTGTGACTCTGCACACATGCTATTGGTATGCATATGCCCTCACTAAACATACCATTTGCACATACCCATACCCAAACTTATTTTTAAAAATGATGCATTCAAGATTTCAGCATGAATTTTGTAATATTCTGAAACCAAAAAATATTGAGCCATGATCTATTTATTACAAACATCATTGTCTACTAGTATCAAAATGATGCTTAAAAATCAGTAATTATATTGATGTCTCATTAAGTATTCTTTAACATGATATTACCTTTGCCAGGATGACTATGATTATTTGTAGCAAATATAATACCAAATAAAATCAAAGTGAATTGAAAAGAAACTTCATAACTGTAACCCAAAGCTACTTTATGCAATGATGCTCTCTGAGAGCCAGTCTGAGACTGTTCTGAACTGGTAAATGAGGGGGAAAAGAAATCAAATAACTAAAAAATTTAAAATGCAATTTGTTTTATTCTCATTTTTAGAACTAAAGGAGCAAAAATATTTTCTGAAACCTACTATGTGCACAGCATTAAGTTATTAAGCTCAAGATGTAACAAGGATCTTAAGAAGGTGAGTTCTGAAATGCTACTTAGAACGCTTCATTAAGATCTAGGGTTTTCACAAGTGCTCGATTGGCCAGCTTCACCACGGTTGCCTGGAAACTTGTTCCAAATATAAATGCTTAAATTGAACTCTGACACTACTGATTGGGAGAGTGAAGGGATGAGGTCTAGGCTTCTCTGTTTTTATAGGCTCTGGAAGAGTATGGTATAAGATTAGGGCCTGAGAACCAATTAGAGCGATAGTCTCTTGAAGCCAAGTCTAATAAAGTACAAATTAGAATGAGTGCCTTTGTTTTTTATGCATTATTATACTTAACGAACAAATCTTAAATGAATAAGTGATCATGAAAAAAGTCATCCAAAAATTGCTACTTTGCAACCAGATGGTGGTGGTGGCGCACGCCTTTAATTCCAGCACCCACAAGGCAGAGACAAGCAGATCTCTGTGAGTTTGAAGCCAGCCTGGTCTACAGAGTGAGTTCCAGGATATCTAGGGCTGTTACACAGAAAAACCCCGTCTCAATCCCTCCCCATAAAAAAGAAAATATCTCCATAACATCAATCTGTAGGTAAGCATGTGGGACATTTTCTTAATTTGTGATTTATGTGGGAAGGCCCAGCCCATTGTGGGTAGGGCCACCTTTGGGCAGGTGGTCTTGGGTTCCCCAAGAATCCAGGCTGAACAAGCCATGGCAAACAAGCCAGTAAGTAGCACTCCTCCATGGCCTCTGCATCAGCTCCTGCTTCCAGATTCCTGTGCTGTTTGAGTTCCTTTGATGGTAAACAGTGATGTGGAAATATTAGCCAAATAAATCGTTTCCTCCCCAGGTTGCTTTCAATCATGGTGTTTCATCTCAGCAATAATAACCCTAACTAAGATAGTATTGCAGGGTGATGTTGACTTTATTCTCTGTGTGTGTTTTATTATCTGAACTTTTACCTACATGCTTGCACTGCCTCTTCACAGAGGAAGACACACATGTGTATTTACATGTATAAGTGTGTATGTATATATGTGTGGTCACAGTGGAGGTGTTGTGTGACACTATTCTTGGGAAGATGTGAACCTTTCTAACACTCATCCTAGACAGAGAATCAATGACAGAGTAAAGTAAGAATATCACTAAAGTTCAACATGATGAACCAATGAATTTATTGGGGTTCCTTACAGCATATACATAGATGAGAAGTCACTTACAGAAGCTGGATTAACTCAAAGAAAGCTACATCACCAAAAGTTCATCCTAATATTGATGACAGTTCATGAAAACTGGAACCCTAGACCTCAGCACACCATGTTTACGAAGCTCAGCAGGTCGGTGACTTTCTTTCCTAGGCAGCTCAGCTGATCTATATCTTCCAGGAAGCTTAGGTGGCCTGAGTATGGCTCTTATCAGTCATTATTACTTATGTAAGCTTTAGGAGAAAAGGACCTAAAGCATCTGGTCAGTTTCAGGGATTTCCTTTGGATTCTATGTTGTTTACTTTTTGAGTCTTAAGGTACTTTTCTACAGGATGGACTATTTTACCTCCCTTCAGAATATTCTGAGACTTAAGGAGCATCTCTGTAGGACTGAATGTATCAACTCTGGAGGAAGCTGGTATACAACACTGGATGTGCATGTATGTGGAGTCTTTAGGGAAACTTCAGATGCCACACTCAGGAGCATAGTCTGCTTCATGTCAGACAGGCTCTCTGATGGACTTCACCAAATAGGCTAGACTAGCTGAGGTAAGGCCTATTGATCCTTCTCTTTCTGCCTCCCTAATGCTGGGATAAAAAGCGTACACCATCATGCCTAGATTTTTATGTGGCTCTAGGGTCTTCATACTTGCAATGCAAGTACCTTAACAACTGAAATGTCTCCCTGGGTGTAAGGAAAAGCATTTTTATTGAACAAAAAGTGTCTTAAGCTTATTTTTTACTTATTCTTTGAAATTTCATGTGTGTAGAGAATGTATCTTGATTATATCCATCCCCATGCCCTCCCTCCAGCTCCCCTTGGTGCCTCCCCTAATGCATCTCTCTTCCAACTTTCAAACCCACTGAGCTCATTTAATGCAGCCTATATGTGGATGAGGGTAGAGTCTGGGGCATGTCAACCACTGGCGGATTGATTACCAGTGGCGAGCAAGTAACGTGGACGTGACCTTAATCAAACTTGGTATTATTTTGGTTTATTCAGTAAGTACTAAAATGCTTATATTAGATTGTACCATGTTAGCTATTTCAGATATTGTTCGGCATAGTGTAGTCAATTAGATTTTAAGTAGGTGTTTTGACACATTCTTTGTGACTGACCTACACATATGTAGTAGGTGTCACTAATCAGGTAAAACTAGCCTTAGAGATGGGCTTGGATCTTAACAGTACAGAGCATAAAAGCCACAGAATAATAATAATAATAACAAAACTATACCTGCAAAGATAGGCTGGGAAGATGGCTCCCTGGTTAAGCACCTGTCATGCAAGTGTGAAAGCCAGAGTTCAAATCCTCAGAACTGATGTTAATGCTAGGTAGATACGGTAGGTGGCCTGTAGTTTCAACCTCAGAAGTCAGAGATAGGATTTCTCAGTGCAAGCTGCTTAGCAAGACTAACTAGCTGTGTTAGTGAGCCCTAGGTTTGACTGAGACACCCCACCTGACTGAATAAGACATAAGAACATCATAGGATGATTCCAGACATCAATTTCAGGTCTCCATGTGCTCTTTCACAGGCATGCCTCCCCACAAAACGTGGAAACCCATATGCATACCACACACACACACACACACACACACATGAAAGTGGAAAATAAAATAAAATATGCCTGCAAAGATTTAGTGGATGTTCTTTGATTAGATTGGCACATGAAACAAATAACTCACTTGAATTATTTACCTTCCTTTATGCAGAAAGGAAACTGTGAAGATGAATTGTTTTTCACTGTAAGCAAGGATAAGCAAAGTTGTGTACAGCTTTATGGAAGATAGAGTGGCTGGAAGAATTCTCAAGACTGCTGAACTTTTCTGTGTGATGTAATGAAAATTCTATTTTTTTCTGTTTTTGAAATTGCCAATTTCATATGATATAAAGCAACATATTGAGTTGGCAATTATGAATTTATAGAAATCTGAACTCTTTGATCTTCGCATTTGTGCATACTAACTGACTGGTTAAAAAGAGTAGATACTGTGAGGGCCATGTACATTCCTAGAGAGAAGCCCTGACCTTATGTGTAGGATTTAATGGAAGCATTTTTTAGGCATCTTACTTTCAAGGAAGTTTAAAAATTAAAATTCAGATTGGAAATTCAGAATTTCACATAATCATGTTTGAAAGCTTTATAAATGATAACACATGTGTAAATTGTTATTTGTAGGAGCTCCGACTTTTCATATGAGCTCTTGGCAGCATCCAAGGAAAAGTTTCCAAACTCTCAACAGCTTCCTGACAGATGCTGTATATCCTGGCAGTGACACACATGGTTTTCTGAGCCATGTTTGCTCAGAATATCTACAATGTATAACTCATTGGCATTGGATAGTTGCTGTTTGATTTCCTCTGGTCTCCACTTCTACTGCCTCTGCCAGGAAAATGGGAGGAGCAATGATTCACTCTTCATATGGAGAATATAAGTGACCTTGTAAGAATGATACAGCTGTGGCTTACTAAGTGTGCTGAGACTTCTTTTGTTATTACTCCCAATGAAAAGAAATAGACAAAGTTAATTTAATCACTTATGAAAAAAAATATAATTATGCCTAGGGGGACAGCTTTTGAGCACAAAGAATTTTTATTACAGTTTCATCTTAATTACTATTATTGCTTAGTGGCAAGTATCTTCTAAAATGTGGTGAAACAAACATATTCCAGCACTGAAAAAGTTATGATTCAACTGACTGTAATACGCTGTTTTCTAAGGGGTCTCAATAATACTGTCATATTTGCCATTAATTTTGAAGATTTGTGAATCAATAATGGATATAACAGGTAAACGAGGTATTGTGCCTTCTTTTGTTTTTATTTTACAATGATTAGAATTATGCCAGTTTCTTTATATTTTAATCTTAAGAAATATATTTTGATAGCTAATAAATGATTATGGTTAAAGTTTGTATTGACACAAGTCTTATTTAATCTGGGAAATTGAAAATTGTATAAGGGAGATATTTACAGCAAATAGGAACCTTTTCTTGCTAAGTTATACCTGACAGTGATTAAGGGCTGCAGGTATCAGGTAATCAACAGCTTGCTTAAGAAAAGAATAACAATAAGAAGCTAGTGAGGATCATTTTGATGTAGCCTCCCTCCCTTTCCCTTAATAAGAAAAGAAAAAAAATCCGAGAATAGAGAGGTTATCCCTTCATATAATTTGAACAGAGAACTTTTGCTTTCTAGTTACTAAAAACATATCCTTTGATATAAGAAAACCCTTGTAAAATGAGAAGAGTTGATATGCTATAATAATATCTTCTTGATTCTGTATTTCATTATTTTAAGTAGTGTCTTAGCATCTTTTCCTGCTGCTGTGATAATATACCTTGATAAAAGCAGCTTCTGAAGAGGTAAAGAAGGATAATGGCAAGGGAGACTTAAGTGAGGAGAGGGATGGGAGGCTAGGGCTGGGGAGGTAAGAAAAACGATAATTAACATTAAGGATATTAGAAAAAATATGGAAGTATACTATTTAATACTCTTCTAAATATGTATATGTATATACATATATTTGTATAAAATAGTTTAATTGGAGTTACCTGACACATGGAATATTCTTCCTTTTAGAAGTGATAGGCTGGCAGATATAAAGCCCAGTGCCAGGTATCGGATCCCTTACCTATAGCTGTCAGACAGGTGTGTCTCAGGGAGTCCCAAATAATATAGGTACTGCCATTGCTCTTAGCCACCCAATGGAACCTGATGGTAAGAACCTATTGCTAAAGACATCACTTTTGGGGTTGGTGCATGGAAAAATAAAGTTGGAACTGATTGGGGAGTGTCTTTTATGATGTCTAGGTTTTATGGTACTGGAAGGTGCTATATGAGACGCTTTGGGAAAAGAGTCATCAACTGTCTCATGCATCAACTGTCTTAAGCTACAATAACAACTGATCAGACAAGACATGAGGACAGGTGCAATAGTGACAGCAATGTTACAGGGGTAATGAACCTTTTTTTTGTTTGGACTTCAAGCCTGCTCCACAGGAGGAAATGTGTGCCTGGTGTGGTAAATCTGGCTAAGACCCAATCTCTGCAGATCTCTTAGGCTTCAAGGATGAGCCTATTACTATTATTTTGCTAAATTTATATAGAAAAACCCTGCCTTCTAAATTAATATCTCTATACTCCTAGGTTAGTGCAGCTTAAAACCCTCATCAGATAAGTATAGTGGTATTCTATTTGTACTGAAATGTGATTTTATTTGTATGTTAATAAATAAAGTTGCCTAGAGGTCAGAGTTATTAGCAAACCATAGGGAAAGCCAGGGCGGTGGTGGTGCACGCCTTTAATCACAGTACTCAGCAAGCAGAACTAGGTAGATCTCTGTGTGTTCAAGGATACAGCCAACATTGGAGACACACGCCTTTGATCTCAATACCAATCATAGAAGACCTGGAGGTCTGCACAGACAGGCCCTGACGAGGCAGTCACATAGTTGGGTTTACGACCAATGAGAAGGCAGAACAGAACTCTATTTAGAGACGAACGCACAGGAAGTAGCTCCTTTTTGGAGAGGTTTCTTGGCAGAAGAAGCTAGCCAGCAGCACGCGGGTGAGCTCCTAGCTCTGACCTCTTGGGCTTCTATCTTTACCTTGGCTCTGTGTTTCTTATTTAATAAGACGGTTGGTTACATCTACATTTGGCGCCCAACGTGACAAGAATCCATTAAAAACCGCTTGACTTGGCTTGCCGGGTCCGGTTTCCCACCCGAGCAGCTGGCTCCCTACTCCAGGCGGCCGGCTCCCTAGCCGGGGCCCAGGCCGGACTGACCGTAGGCCCAAGCGGTAGCTTAACGACGGTGCTACAAACAACTCAGGCCTGCCCTGCCGAACAGGGTACCTGCCTGTAAAGTCAACTCACGTGGTCGGAGTTTAAGGAAGCCGCAGCCCAGGCTTAGCAGCCCAGGCTTGACTCTGCTCAAGCCGCAACACGTGGCTGGATTTAAGCTTTTAGTAGCTACACTTTCTTGCTTGCTCTCTTGCTCGCTTTCTCTCTCTCTCTCTCTCTCTCTCTCTCTCTCTCTCTCTCTCTCGATTCACCTTGGACACTAGGTGGCTGTTTTGAAATTCGCTCGGATTTCTACTGTTCTGCGCAGATTTGGTAAGTCAATTAACATATCAAATATTTTAAAGGAAACTATTTAACAGAGAAATTTTTTCCACATTAAAAAAAAATGGGTTTTCTGTGTGCATTGGAAGAAAATTGGGCTTTGTTTGCAATTTTAGGCTGTGTGACAATGGAACAACTGTATGGGATGGTTACTATTGATAGGATTATGCAGTTTGTTACTATGTTTATACTCATTTTACTATTTAAAAAGATAGTCAATTTAAGTGCCAGGATGACAGTTTTAGAAAAACTTGTTAAACCTGAAAAAACTCAGACAGAAGAAATTAAGAGTGAAGTTGTGGATCATAAGGTTACAGAGAGAAAGCCTGTTTTCACACAGTCACCCTTAATTTATCCGGTAACCCTACAGCAGTCGCCTGATCAAATGACTACCCAAACTAATTGGGCTCCAATTGACATGTTGGATTTATGAAGGTTTAAGGAGGCAATAGTATCTTATGGCATGCATTCTCCATATGTAAAGCAAATGTTAAACTCTTGGTCAACATATAATAGGATTACACCACAGGACTGGCGGGACTTGGCACAGGCTGTTCTAGAGCCAAGCCAGAGGTTCCAGTGGCACATTTACTTTAAGGACGAAGCTAAAAACATAGAAAAACAATGGAGGGATAAAGGGATATAAGTCTGCCAGGATCAACTTATTGGAGAAGGCCAATACGCTTCAGTACACACACAATGTTTATACGATGTCCAAACCTTAATTCTATGTCGAACGGCAGCCTTGAATGCATGGGACAGAGTTGAGGAACCAGGAAAAAAAGCTGAGTCATTTACAAAGGTTACACAAGGCCCAAAAGAATCTTTCACAGATTTTTTACAAAGACTGGCTTCAGCAGTGAAGAGAATGGTCCCCGATTCAGAAGCTAGTCAGATAATAATTGAATCTTTGGCCTTTGAGAATGCGAATGCAGCATGCAAAAGAATAATCAGGCCATTAAAGGCAAGATCTGCACCCTTGGAAGATTGAATTAGAGACACAGTTAATGTGGAGGCTCCTGATCATGATGATATGTGGGTAGGAGAAGCAATCTCAAAAGGTTTAATGAATGTTAGATGTTTTGGATGTGGTAAGCAAGGACATTTGAAAAGGGACTGTAAACAGGTCATTCCTAGGAACAATGTTTCTTCAAGGAACAATGGTAACAGAGTGCCCCTTCCTTCTGGAGTATGCAGAAGGTGTGGTAAGGGAAAGCACTGGACCAATGAATGTAGATCAACAAGGGACAGACAAGGTAATTCTTTGCCTCAGTCTTTGGGAAACTCCCAGAGGGGCCTCTTGGAGGCCCCAACAGCAAATCCAGTTCAAACCTTTCCTGCAGTCATAGAGGAAATCCCTGCTCAGAGCGATTAAATAACCAAATGCCTATTGGAATAAATCATGCTGGTCAGGATGATGAAACAGAGAGAATAGAAAATTCAGGAAAAAGCATAAAGAAAATTTTTTGGCAAACTTCTATTAATGAACAAAGACCAAAATTAACGATAAAAATTAATGGTGTTTTGTTGTCTGGTCTGGTAGACACAGGTGCGGACGTTACCATAATTGCACCAGAATTTTGGCATCCAACTTGGCCTCTTCAGGAGGTAAATGTTCAATTGTTAGGAATTGGGACATTATCTCAAGTAAAACAGAGTGCAAGATGGCTCGAATGTATAGGTCCAGAAGGACAGAGAGGTAAATTAAAGCCATATGTGGCTAACATAGCTATGAACCTGTGGGGTCGAGACCTGTTGCAACAATGGAATACTCAGATTAATATCCCTCCAGTCTTGGAAACAAATAATAAACTAGCACATGTTTCTGAGAGAAATATTAGAAGGCATTATTCTGAGTGGTCACCAGCCATCCATATTATACAAGAACAGGGCACAACAACTAATGATCTCCCAAAGACACCAACAGCTCTACCTTTAAAATGGTTAGCAGACAAGCCTGTATGGGTTCAGCAATGGCCTTTAAAAACAGAGAAACTCCAGGCTTTAGAAGAGCTGGTAGAAGAGCAGTTAAATGCTCAGCATATTGAAGAATCAACTAGCCCTTGGAATTCTCCTGTATTTGTTGTTAAAAAGAAATCTGGTAAATGGAGAATGGTAACAGA
>CABHPQ010139901.1:0-27149 GCA_902168405.1 Peromyscus aztecus | reverse complement strand
TTTTTTTTTTTTTTTTCAGTCCTGTTTGGTTCTACCCCCAGTCTCTGGAAAATCCACTTTCTGGTTCCTGGACATCCAGGCAATGTTGAGCATTGGCTCCCTTTTGTGGCTTGACCCTCAAATTAGACTGAAGTGTGCATTTAATTGGTTTTAACAATAAAAACCTGGAGTCAGATACGGACAGAGAAAGGTGAAAGATCAGAGAAACAGAGCAGCAGCTTCTACCAAAGCTAGATCCTTCCTATACAAATCCTCAGACTGATCTAGATCTTGTCTCTACCTGTCTCGTATTTCTATCTCCACCTCTCTAGTGCTGGGATTAAAGGCATGAGCTTCCCATGTGGTGGGATCAAAGACTTGAGCCTCCCAAGTGCTTCAATTAAAGGTGTGTGCCACCAACACCTGGACTCTATGGTTAACTAGTGGCTTAGCTCCACCCTCTGATCTTCAGGCGAGCTTTATTTGTCAGAACACAAACAAAATATCACATAACATAAGACCAGTCATTGGTTGGCCAGTCCCACAATTTCTGTACCATCATTACTCTAGCATATCTTGCAGGCAGGACAAGCTGTAGGTTGAAGGGTTTGTGGCTAGGTTGGTGTCCCAGACCTACCATTGGAAGGCATGCCTAGTTACAAAAGACGGCTACTTCAGGGTCTGTATCCCAAGTTACTAAAAGCCATCACTAGGATCAGCCTCATAGGTTCTAGGAAGTTTCCATTACACTAGGTTTCCACACCAACCCCTAATTGCCTCCCTATTCCAGCTGTCTCTTCCTGTATTCTCTCCCTCCATCCCTCTCTCTCTCTCACCTGATCCCTCCTGTTCCCTTCCTCACTTGCCCTCAGTCCACCTGCAAAATCTTTTCTATTTTCCCTTTCTAGGGACATCCATGCATCCCCCCTTAAGTCATCTATGTTAGTTAGCTTCTCGGGGGGGGGGGGGGCACATTTAATCTGGATGTTTTGAGTTGGGAAGATTTACCTTTAATCTGGGCCACACCTTTTGGTGGCAGCCTCAATAAAGGACACGGAAGAAGGAATCTTTTGTTCTTTGCCTGCTTGCTCTCACTCTTGCTGGCAAGTTCAATTAGAGTCACTTTCTTTAGAATACCAGCATATACTGAAGACCAGCTGAAATATCTAGTCTCGTGGATTGAACAAGTACTGGATTCTTAGACTTTCCATTGGTAGACAGCCATTGTAGTACTAGCAGAGCCACTGCCACTAAGCCACTCTAGTAAGTCCTCTTTATAAATGTCTATGGATTTGTTATATCAGTTCTGTTCCTCTAGACAACTCTGACTAAGAGAGTAATAGCAAGTCTTGATATGTAGTGTGGTATGTTTGCCTGTGTGCTGAAAAAAGGAAGTGTAAAATAAACAAGTTGTCCACAAACTTTATTATAGTCAATAAACTCTTGGATTTAAGTTCAAATAAGATTTGTATAGGATTTAGGCTTTGTGCTTGGTAAACAAAGGCTAGATTGAGTTTTATGGAAATTACCTTTTTTGTTGTTATAGAAACAATAAATGAATTCACTGGCTATAATGCTTTTTACTTGTTACTTTGGAAAGACTCTTTGTTGAATGAAAACTGTTTTCATTTGTGTGTATCTGTGTGTGTGTGTGTACTCAGTCATAGATAATTATGCAATTTATACTCATCCAGTATTTTCTTAGTGTTAACTCCAGATTTGGAATTTACACAATAAATGTTGATTAACTGGCAAAAGCAATATATATGACTAGAATTATATATGACATCAATAAGCACATTTTGTTCTGACAGTCAGTTGATAGAAATCTCTCTTAGCTTGAAGTCAATAACTAATCAATACTCTTTTACATTAATAGAGTCTTAATGGCAAAGCCTATCTTTTATTTACTTTACTTAGGTAACTGGGAAAATAGATGGAGAAACTGAGCCTTGATTGAACTACTTGAGGTTTATGGGCACTAACTAAAACATTGGTGTGATCAGTATCGACTTTCAATGCAAATTCTGAAATGGTGCCCTGTGTCATCGAGAAGCTACTTTATCCCAGAAATTCTACTCCTGATTTACTAAAGATGGTATTTTGTAATTCTGGTTCTGACTGGACAGCAGCCACTGTGCTCTGATATTCATTCTGTCAACCTGGACAGCGTCACTCTTGTTTCCAAATAAGATACATGACACAATCACCCATGCAAGATTCATCACCACTGTATAAATAAATATGCAAATCAAAAGGAAGCAAAAGGAGAGAGAGAAGGAAAGAAAAAAACAAAAGCTTTCATGTGGGTAGGATACTAGAGACATTGCATCTATACCAGGCAAGTCACAGTGACCTATCATCCTAGCTTTGGAGATTCATTTTGTTGTTTTGATGGTGTTGGTATCAGTAATGGAGGAGTGTGGAAAAGCCTTGCTCTACTTTGCTTTATATTGCTGTGATAAAAAACCATGACCCAAAGGAACTTGAGGTAGAGATAGCTTATTTCAGCTTCCACTTCCAGGTCATAGTCCAACACTAAAGGGAATGAGGACAAAAACTCAAGCAGAGCAGAAACTTGAAGCAGAGACCACAGAAAAAAAGGTGCTTGCTGTGGATGATTGATTGATAAATAAAACACTGATTGGCCAGTAGCCAGGCAGGAAGTATAGGTGGGACTAACAGAGAGGAGAATTGAGAGAACAGGAAGGTTGAGAGGAGGGACACCAGCCTGCCGTCCAGGGAGCATCATGTAGAGGCAACAGGTAAAGCCACGGAACATATGGCAACATATAGATTAACAGCAATGGGCTGAATATAAGAGTAAGAGCTAGACAATGGTAGGCCTGAACTAATGGCTGAGCAGTTTAAATAATATAAGCATCTATATGTTTATTTTATAAGTGGGCTACCGGAATGCTGGGGCTTGGCGGAACCTGGAGAGAAAAACTCTAGCTGCAACTGCTTATTGGTTTGTTCTTGGCTTGCTCCCCTAGCTTTGATGTGCAGTTTGGTCCCATCTGCTTAGGTTTGATGCTGCCCATATTAGGCAGGGTCCTACCATGTTAGGAAATCTATTACAGGAATGGTTCTAGGCCAATCTGACCTTGGACATGATTCAGTTGATGTCCCCTCTTCCCAGGGAACTCTAGACTGTGTGAACTTGACAATAAAAACTAACCAGCACAAGCCTTCACATGCAGGTAGTTTAAGAAAAAGCTTATGATGACATAGAACTGGTTCCTTCATTAAATTATGACTTCATTAAGGTATATTCATTGATGGTCCTTTTGGAATCTGCTTTAATTTGAATAGCCTTTATTTAGAACCCCAGGAGGTAGGAAGTAACAACAGAGTAAATCAACTGATAAATGTTGATAAAGCCTGACATTCACATTGCATATAATACCTGGGTTTACTATAGCTAATACTATATTACTATATCTAATAATTATCTACAAAGAATTATGTTATGAATGTAGAAGACTGACATGATTTTTGTGATCCAATGCTATTTATTTTTAATCTTCATCGTTGTGTCTTGGAATGTTATTCCCAGTCTCAGATGTTTTTAGAAGCTTGTTCTCCAGCCTTCTTTTGGAAGTAGCAGCATCTTCATGAGTGAAGACTTAGCTGCATGGAGGAAGTCCTTGGGAGAGGTTTGACAGGTTACAGCCCTGGATCTGATTATGTCACTACTTTCTGCTTCATAATCTGTCATGATCTGAGGAGACTTTACTCAGTGCTTTTATGGCTTTGAGTCCTGCTAAACCTTCCCCCTACCACAGTCAACCATGATCCTATAACACTGAGCCAAAATAATTCTTTCCTCCCTTAAACTTATTTTTTTTTTTTACCAGATATGGTGTTTTTAGATAACCAGAAATGATTAGTGCATAAAAGTTGGAACCAGAGCAGTAGGCCATTGCTTTGAAAACTCTGGTTATGAAATTGTTTGGCCATCCAATCTGGTTTTCAAGAGAGATTTGGGAAGTTAGGAAACATGAGCTAGCAAAGTCCTGGATGGTCTAAGCCGAGGCTAATGAATGAGTCTGTTGGTGGGGGAACACCAGAATGCTAATGGACATGTTGTACAATATAGACAGTTTTCATGAGGTTTCAGATAGAAATAAGAATTCCACTGGGAACTACTCTAGAGGTTGTTCATGCTACACCTTGGCAAAGAATTTTTCTACATTATGTTCATGATACATATTTGAATAAGGCTTACTTCAAAGATAGTGGACTAACTGATTCAGGCTGTGGCAAGGATATTGCTGATGATTTCATCCAGGTATTTAATGAAGACTGGGATAAGACATCAGAGCAAAATTTGAATAAAAGCCATTTGGCAAGAAAATGAACACCCATGGTTGTGGATAAAAGTATGTGCAGACAAAGATGTAACTGTTAAAGAGATCAGCACCATTAAAAAGAATTCACGAACTTTTCACTAACTATAGGAATGGTGTCTGAGGAGCTCCATTTAGTCCATAGAAAGTTTTAGGTGTTGAAAATGCCGAGTCACCTAAGGACTTTCGTTTATAAAGAGAGTACACAACTGAGTATATAGCTCAGTTGGTAAAGTTTTTGCTTTACCAAAAACCAAACCAAACCAAACCAAAACAAAACTAAATTACAACAGTTGCAAAATCTCAAAACCAGGAGTATGAGTATGTGATTGCAATCACAGAACTGGGGACATGAATCTAAGCAGATTATTAGGGCCATCCAAACTAGCCTACTTGGTGAGCTCTAGACCAAAGAAAGTCCCTTTCTCAAAAACAAGGTGAATGGTTCCTGAGCAATAGCAGGTAGCATTGGCCCCTGGCATTCACAGATACATGAACCTGTACCCACATGCATATATGTGTGAGTGCACACACACACACACACAGAGAGAGAGAGAGAGAGAGAGAGAGAGAGAGAGAGAGAGAGAGAGAGAGAGAGAGAGAGAGAGAGAGAGAGGAGAAATTAAAAAAATAGTATTGAAAAGAGAAGGACCTTGTGAAAACGGCATACCCAAAGAAACTGTTTTCTGAGTTTATCCATCCAGATACTCAAAGGCCACTGCTGCTATACTACAAAGGGTGACTACTTCCAGCTGACAGCAAAAAATGGCATCATCCATGTGATACTGGTGTTTCAGGCACAGAGACTATGGGTTTAGTGCCATATGGACTTGCACCAACATCTTTAAGAAAAATCTGGGGATTCAGCTCAGCCTGGTAGATTCAGTTGAGGCAGGTCCAGTCCCCTCCTCCCTTTACTTAGGCTGAGCAAAGTGTCCCAGCATAGGCCCTAGGTTCCAAAAAAGTCAGCTCATGCACTAAGGACAGGTCCCGGCTCCACTGCCTGGGGGCCTCCTAAATAGTTCAAGCTAATCAATTGTCTCACTTATCCAGAGGGCCTGATCTAGTTCCATGGGGGTTCCTCAGCTGAGGTGGGAATCGGGGGTGGACTGGGCAGAGGGCGGGGAGGGGGGGCAGAGGAGGGAGGACAGGGGAATCCGTGGATGATATGTAAAATTAAATTAATTCTAAAATTAAAAAAGAAAAAAAAAAACCTGGGAGGCCAGAAAATATGTAGCTGTGTTCTTTGCAGGGAACTTCTGAGAAGATCATGAATGTTATGAAGGTGAAGCCTGCAGGAAAATGGAGGTCTGATGATGTTGAAAATGCCAACAATCTAAGTAAGATGTCTGTTGAGGAAAGTTGCACAAATAGAATTGGCCTGAGAGAGGCCACATGTGCTATAGACATAAGGCCATTAGGCGAGGTTACTGAGGGCCATTAGAGCTCACATCCTGCCTTCTTCACATGCCCTGGATGCTGAGCTGTATGTGACATGACTTAATGTTTGTTACTCCAGGTTTGGGTTTTTCTTGGGTTCTATCTTTCCTTGCTATCCTCTTCCCCATCCCCTTTTGAATGTGAATATTCCCTCTGTGTATTGTATATTGGAAACATGCAACTTTCTTTGTGACATTTAAACAGCTAGTAGCTTTCCTTAAGTCTGGATAGATATTTCCAACTTTGGCTTTTGAGCCCTATGAAACTTCTTAAGATTTTTTGTCTTGCACTAAAAGCATTTTATATTATGTGTGTGCCACGAGCCTTGGGGGGTCAGGACAGAATGCCACGGGTTTGCGTCTGAAATGTCTTCACAGCCTCATATTTTTAACACTTGTTCTAAAGCTGATGACACAGCACGGAGAGGTTGTGGAACCTGTGGGAGGTGCAGCCATGCTGCTAGACCTTAATTAGGGACAGGCATTTGAAGGTTCTGGGTCTGGTCCCATTGACTGCTCCGTGTCTGCTGTATTATAAGGAACCTCCACCATGAACTCTGGCCACACTTTTCCCATCATGATGGGTGGGTGGCCTGAAGCTGTTTCTGTCAGGTATTGTGGTTACAGAGACAGGAAATTACAGATGTGTTCATTATACTGTCAAAATCAGCCTGTTCTTTTACAACCTTTCAGGGCTATTTCAATGCCTTCCAAAGCACTCTGCTGTGTCGGCCTTACAACCATTTTTCCTTCCCATAGATTGCTCTCTTCAAAAGAGAAATAAGAACATTTTGTCTCCCTGCTTTTTCCCTTGTGGAATATTCCTGTTATTTTTAAGATTAAAAGTCAAACATTGCATTTTCATAAGGATTTTCATGACTCCATTTTTAATACTATTGTTTAATACTCTCCTAAAGTCATCATCAATATCTGTCCTTAATCCTGGTCAACTTTGTTTATTTAGAGTCTCATGTTTTCCAATGTGGAAGGACCCACACAACTGGTTTTGGTCTGGAATCATGAACAGTGATTTTCTGACCTCATCTTATTTCTCCCCAAATTATAATCATGCATATTCATACTTAATGTAATTATTTCTGCATGTTTTATATGTCAGACCCAAGACCCTATTTATTAAAAGTAGTCTTTAGAAATTCTCTTCAAGGCCTGGAGAGATGGCTCAATAGTTAAGAGCACTGGCTGTTCTTCCAGAGGTTCTGAGTTCAATTCCCAGCATCCACATGGTGGCTCACAACCACCTGTAATGAGATCTGGTGCCCTCTTCTGACCTGCAGGCATACATGCAGACAGAGCACTGTATACATAATAAATAAATCTTAAAAAAAAAAAGAAATTCTCCTCAACTAGATCATGTCCCAACAATCTATGTATTTATGGTACCTTATTTTCTAAGTCTTATTGCAACACTTAATTATACATGTAATAATCTCATTGTTTGAATTTGGACTATTTTCCCACTGGAAATGGAAGTCCATGAAAATGGAGATCATACATAATTACCAGCATATCACATGGGTTCCTGCATAGCTAAGAGCTGACAAATAGATTGGCAAGCAATTAATTCTGCCTGCCATGTAAATAAGACGTATCTTATTTAAATCACTTATATGTCTGCTTATCAATAATATTTATGTTAGTTGGGGCACTGCACATACAGCTAAAGACAATATAATCTCTCCCTACCTTTTGATTCCAGGTAATTATATGGACACTTTTTTTTTATCCTAAAATAATATGAAGTAGATTCATTTCTTTTGTCAGAGTTCCTGATTCCTATCACAGCCCACCAGATTTATTCAATTTTCTGTAAGAAATGTGTAGGCATGAAATTTTCATTTCTTAGATAAATCCAGTGAATTTGGGAGTAAAAGGATTGAGAAGAAAATTTGAGCTGGAAACAAAAGCCGAGTAAGAATCTATATAAGAAATAATACTGTCTTTTGTGTTTCACAGTAGTATAGGCCAGAATTGTATTGAGGAAAATTTATAGTTATTCTAGAACTACTACCACATTTGGACCAGGATTTAAAAAATATATTTTAACATTTATTCTTTGAGAATTTCATAGGTAAATCAATGTATTTAGACTTTATATTTTGAATATACATTCACCCCACACACCCCTGCAATCTCCCTCTGAACTTCATGTCATTGTTTTTATAACACACTCTTTCTGATTAATGCTACTCCTATGTGCATGGGTGTGGGGCCCTCCACTGGAGTATGAGACTAAGAAATATTTAGGGACAAATTTACAACGTGATTCACTGCCAAAACTTAATTGAACTTGCTCTATTCCACCCACCCCCAATGCAACAAGCTAAAATACAGTAAAATAAATAAGTATTGCAAAGTATTAATCTATCAGTTAATTTTTCATTTGCATATTTTGGTGTATTATGAGGTTGTGTGCATGATTATGCCCAGGTGCATATGAAGGGCAGAGACTGACCTCGTGCGTCTTCCTCTATCGTTCTCCATCTTCATCTATGGAACAAGAACTTTTGTTAAGAATGGAGGTCACTTATTTTATAGACTGGCTAACCAGCCAAGTTAGTGCCCAGTGCCCATCTGTTCCCACCACTACACCAGACTGTTATGTGGATGCTGTGCCTCCACACCCAGGTCTTCGTGCCTACACAGCAAATCCTTTGTGCACTGAACATAGCTTCTGTTCGTGAATATTTCTATGATGACAAAACAATAAGGAAACGCTAATGAATGAGGTTAGCTTCACATTCCAACATTGGATAGGCCTTGCTTTGGTGGGATGGAGACAAATATCTTACACTGTTGTGGTGATATTGTGTTCCTCAAAATATTGTGTACCCTAATAAACTTATCTGGGGTCAGAGAACAGAACAGCCACTGGACAGACATACAGGCCAGAAAATGGTGGCACACACACGCGCCTTTAATCCTAGCCTTCCAGAGGCAGAGATCCATCTGGATCTCTGTGAGTTTAAAGCCACACTACAAACTGCCAGGCATGGTGACACATGCCTTTAATCCCAGGAAGTGATGGCAGGAAGCAGAAAGGTAGATAAGTCATGAGGACCAGGAACCAGAGGTCTTTTAAACTTTTTGCTTTTAGCAGCAGTTCAGCTGAGATCCACTTGGATGAGGACTCAGAGGATTCCAGTATGAGGAAACAGGATTCAGCTGAGGAATTGGCGAGGTGAGGTGGCTGTGGCTTGTTCTGCTTCTCTGATCTTCCAGCATTCATCCAATAACGGGCACCAGGTTTGTTTTTATTAATACGACCTTCTAACAATCCATGCTACACACTGTGAGTTAGGTGATTCTAAATCAGTCATAATACGTTGCTTGAGCTTCATCTTTCTTTTCAAATGTTTGAAGTGAATTAACCTCGACCAATATCCTTTTTACTCTTCGACATAGCTAAGAAAACTGGTGGCCTTTACTCTGCACAGTACATGGGATGAAATGAAGAAGGTGACGTTCAAAGTCAGCAGGAGCCTTTCATGTGAGCTTTGCTCTTGACATGAAGATGAAAGATGGCTCAGTGGTGCAGAACACTGTCTGCTTTTACAGAAGACCTGACTCTATTCCCAGCACCTACATGGTGACTCACAACCGTCTCTAACTCTGGTTCTAGGAGATCCAACAACTTTTGGCCTCTGCAAACGCCAGGCAGGACCATAGTACACATACATCTGTGCATGAAAAACGCCCGTAAACATAAAATAAAAACTAAATCATCTTTAAAATACTGATTTCACAATGACTGTGGCAGAAATTGCTTTGACTGCAAGCATTGGTGAATTGCCAGAAAAATATAGACAACACACAGTAGCATAGATTGCATATGTTGATATGCAAAAAATGAGAATTATATAAATACACAAATAGTTCAATGTGAAGACTTAGCTGGCATTTTTTTTGAAAATTCCCTTTAATACTTTCAGGTGACATCATACTAATTTCAGCTTGGGAAATCATGATATAAATTTTAATTTCTGTTGCTCTTGTCAATAGGACGCACTATGCTCACCTCTTCCTAATTTGATTCTATTTTGAGTAGATGGTTTATGCTGTGTTGAAAGTTATAATTTTCATATTTTATCTTCTGGCATAAAATTTATTTGGATTATGGAATGTAGTGCATGCACAATGATGTGACATAATGAAAAGTTTTCTGATTCTATAAGCACATTTCTGTGATCTGAACTTTCGAAATTTCACTTCATTGCTTCAGGAATGAAAGGCTTTTTCATTACATTGTATCATTAAAAAAACATCCATATGTCTCATGATTGGCAGATGTGAACCATTTACTTTTGTGTTCCTAGCTTAAGAAAGAATACTAGGGAATAAGAACAAATAAGTGGAAGAAAACAAGTAGTCCATAAACCATGCCTCATCTAGGTTAACAAGGCAGAATATAAAATGGAATATAGAAAAGTCAGCAAGGCACCTGTCAACATAGATTTAGTACCTGTTCTCAACTATTTATCAGCCTATAATTTACAGAGCAAATAAATCATTTTCTCTCATATATGCACTTCTGTGAAGGTCTCCTGGTGAGGACTTCCAGGCTTGACACCTCAAAGCAGAATGTGACATACATATGAAAAGACCCAATTCACACTATTGAGGCTAATGATGCCTTCGTGAATCTCTGAGAAAGCAGGAGATGGTATCCTCAGCACTGATGGATTCTTTTGATAAATTTATCAACAATAATGACTTTCACCATAGACATACTGTCAGGCATCGTGAGAAGTATGCATTCTCATCATACAAACACTGTACTAAGCAATCTTATTTTTCTACTTAGGGTGAAGAGAATGTGGTCAGCGGAGGTCTTTGGTAGCCCTAATGATTTCATCTCCATGTATAAACACCTTGAATATAACTGAGTGTGTGATATATTTGACGTTACCCTACTGATTAAGTTACAGCATATTACATTTCAGACTTTAAGAAAAGGGAGCAAACTGACTCCTTCAAATATTGTTGTTCAGCAAATACTTTCAATTCTTACGTCGTTACTTCATAAATATTTAGATTATTTATTACATGTATAAATGTTTGTAGTAGAAATGCAAGGGACATGGTGTGATAGACAGAAAAGGCTGACAATCTCAAGTCTGTATCTTCAGTGTGCTGTTCATACTGACTGCAAACTCAAGTCTTTTAAAGGCTGACAGTCGCAAGTCTGTATCTTCAGTGTGCTGTTCATACTGACTGCAAACTCAAGTCTTTTAAAGGCTGCCAATCACAAGTCTGTATCTTCAGTGTGCTGTTCATACTGACTGCAAACTCAAGTCTTTCCCAGAAGTACAGACCATGTAGTGTCTCACCATTCCTTTTTCAAAAATCCTTGGAATGTCTCTCAGAAACTTAGCACTTGTAGTGTAGATATTATTGATGATTAAGTCACCTACTGGGACTCTGATGCTTACTGCATTTTTGACCAGCATGAATGGTACTCCTAAGTAGCTATGTTTACAGTGTTGCTTTGGCTTCTTGCTGACATTGCATAGGGCGACTTGATGTTGACTATTGAAAATCATTACATAGATATGGTAAACAAATGTACAAAATTTAATATGTACCTGCCTCTGGCAGTTATTCGTCAGAAGATAAGAAATTAAAGCAAACCAAGATAAAAAAATAACGACTTTGCTTTCTTTTTTTTTTTTTTTGAACAAGAAAAAGAGTTTAATTGGGGGCTTGAACAGTTTCAGAGGATTGGTGCATTGTCGTCATGGCAGGGACCATGGCAGCACACAGGTAGGCATGGTCCTGGAGAAGTAGCAGAGAAGGTTACATCCCCATTTGCAGTCAGAGGCAATCAACTTTGCTTTTTTTTTTTTTAACTTTGTAAAAGAGAGAAATATCCTGACTACCAAGGGAAGAGATTAGAGAGAAGAAAGACAACAATAAAATAGTATAAATGGAGTTTCTTTTTGATAGTATCCTTGAACAATAGTGTGAAGAGAAAAAAAATCTATGTAATAAATGGCTTTGCAACTGTCATTGTGAAAAACAGGTTGAAAAAATATCTAAATGCATGCAAATAGTAAAATCAGAAAAATCACAGTGAGTTGAATTAATTTCTTGGTAATTGTTTCTTAACACATATATTTGAAGTATGGGGCATTCCACTGATCCCATAAAAGTACTAACTAGTACAATTATCATATTTTTCTTTTTATCAAAATGGAGGTTAAAATTTATGAATAGAAACACTGGTAAATATACTTCTGAATGTTGTATACAATTATTACAAGTATTTATTCATTTATAGGTTAACTATGCCACACTTTCATTTTAACTTTATCCACTTGAGGGGGTATAATTTGATTTATAGTGTAGCAGGTAGAGTAATTGAACAAAATTATAATGGTATTTTTTAGTGTCAATACCTTAATTACTGTTCAAATTGCCTCTTTAATTTTCTCAACCCTTAAATCTTAGCTAAATGGTTTAAGGTGTTTAATTTCATATGTTTGCTTAATAATTATTTTCCTCACTTAATTTCTAATGAAAAATAAAGGTCTTAAATTTTAGTTTCATAGTGCTTGGTCTTTAGGCAGTGACAAATAACAGTGCCTTTGAGTAGCCTTGGGACAGGGAAATAGATATTTCATGTGTTTTAATACTGAACAAGATATTCTAATCTTCTCATGCTTTCAGCTCAAATATATTTAGTTTCTGGGGAACTTCCTTGGGTTTGTTAGCAGTAAGCAAATTTCCTCTCTCATGGCCATCTCCTCTCAAAATCTCTGTCTCCCTCTCTTTTTTATTCTCCTTCCCTTCCTTCTTCCCTCCTTGCACTTTGGTTTGAATAGCCATGAAATTTTTAACCTTCCAAGTGGATTAAAATATAAAGATAAACAGTCACCAAAATTCTCCACTTGATCAGAAGGCCATCATCTATAAGAAAGAAACAACTTTATCCTCTTTAAAACTAAAGAAAGTTAATGGACTCTCCTCATAGTTTGTCTATTTCTAGACAGGACCATTCATTCTCCATTAATGTATTAATTTTCTTGGTATGAATTAGGACTCTACTCCTGTATAGTTTCTGAAATGATGTGAAAATTATGGAAGGAAAGCAAATGAGAGTACCTGCACATATTATATTATATGTATTATTATTATATTATATCATAAAATTATATCACAGTACTATTAGAAATCATCCCAGGGCTAGAGAGATGGTTCATCAGTAAGAAGTACTTCCTTTTTTCCAGAGGATGCAGCTCAGTTTCCTGCATCCATGTCAAGTGGTTCACAACTGCCACTAACTCCAGTTCCAGGGGATCCAATGTCCTCTTCTGGCTTTTGTGGACCCCTGAACATTTGTATCATGTGCATACACACACACAAATAAATAAAATGTAAATAAACATGCATCTTTAAAAATCAATCCAGTTAATTTTTTTTGAGATTATATTTGCATCTCTCCCTTCCATCTCCTCCCTCTAGACCAGTGGTTCTCAATCTATGGGTCATGACACCTTTGCAGGGGGATGGGAGGGTGTCAAATGACCCTTTCACAGGGATCATGTATTAGTTATCCTGCATATCAAATATTTGCATTATGATTCATAAGAGTAGCAAAATTACAGTTATGAAGTAGCAACAAAAATAATTTTATGGTTGGGCGTCACCACAACTAGAGGAATGTATTAAAGGGTCACAGCATTAGAAAGGTTGAGAACGATTGCTTTAGATCCTCACATGCACCCTTTCTTTCTCTCTTTCATATTCCTGGTCTCTTTTGAATAATTGTTATTACATACATATGTATATACACATATACATATGTATTCCTAAATATAACCTGCTAAGTATGTATTATATTACTTGTATATGTGTTTTTAGAGTTAACCATTTGGTGTTGGATAACCACTTGGGGTGCTCTTCCCCAGAAAAAGACCATTTCTCCTGATCAAAAGCATTCCTGAGTAGACTGTAGTTCTTTGTGTTGTGTTGAGCCCTCAAGGGCTTTTCCCTGTCTACTTTGGCATGGCTATTGTTGTTGTCCTTGTTCAGCTCCTGTTTAGGCAGTCATGTTGATATTGTGTTTCCTAGTATTGTCAGACACACCAATCCAGCGAACTTTTAGGGAACTATATTCAGGACTGGTGAAATGTCTTAGCAGGTGGAAGTGCTTGCAGCTACAGTTGAGGATCTAAGTTCCATCCCCAGGACCCATGTGGAAAAAGAGATAGCTGATTTTGGCAGATTGTCCTCTGACTTCCTCGTGCCTAATATGGCATACCCTCTCTCCTCACACTTCTCTCTCTCTCTGTCTCTCTCTCTCTGTCTCTCTCTGTCTCTCTGTCTCTCTGTCTCTCTCTCTCTCTCTCTCTCTCTCTCTCACACACACACACACACACACACACACACACACACACACGAGCAAGCACATACACAATCAATAAATCTTAGTCTTATAAACTTTGGCACATAATAAGGAATTAGGAATGAAATATTTTATCTATAATAATGCCCAATTATGGGGCTGGAAAGGTGGCACAACAGTTGAGAATAGTACTTGCTTTCACAGAGGACCCAGATTTGATTCCCAGCATTCACATGGAGGATTACAACCAACTCTAACTCCAGCTCCAGGGGATTTGATGCCCTCTTCTGGACACCATGGAGTCTGCATGCATATAGTACACATACAGACATACATGCAGGCAAAACAGACATACATGTAAGATAAAAATAAAAGAAAAAAATTAAAAGTTCAATTAGCTTTGACAAGTGTACATTCATCAGTACCATAATGGAGAACAAATAGATGAACCTGCATGTACAATAACTCTCCACTAAAAGAACATAACATTATCACTGAAAATGAAGTTACAGTTAACTTAGTAGTACAAAATTTATTATTGCAAGTTAAGAAACAACTTGTAAAGTAAATGTTAATAGCATTATTAAATACAGGAAACTATAGCAGGCTACCATTATATGTAGTATATATATTCATTCATACATATATTATATGATATATAATCACAATATGTTAAAAACAATTTAAGCCTAAAGTTCAAGGAAACAAAATCATAAACATAAAGAAAGAAGGCAGTTTGTTTAGATCAAAATTATGACTAGTTTTGTCTCTATATAGTAAGATACTTAAATTTTTTTCTCTTCTCAATTTTCTAAGGTTTCTATATAAATAATTGCCCAAAATGAAAAGATAGATTAAGATTGAAGAGATATTTGTTAATTTTATGAGTAATTACCCTAGTCTTTGAAAGGAACAGAATAAAACAGCATTTCATACCTGGCATCTCAACTGAAATAATGATTCGTATCTCTTCTTTTTAGATAACTTTTACCTATATACAAGTTTGTGTGTCTATGTGTATTTATACCACATGTGCGTGAGTACCCATGAAAGCCAGCAGAGGGTATTGGATCCCCTGGGGCTGGAATTACAGATGGTTGTGAATTATTGACTTGAGTGCTGGGATCTGAACCAAGGTCCTCTTTAAGAGAAACAAGTTCACTTAACCCTAGGGCTGTCTCTCTAGCTTTCTGTTTTACTGATATGTTAGTGTTTCATAAATTTTCCTCACTTTTGAGAAACTGACACATATTTTTATTCATGTAGACCTTCTTTGAGACTTATCAAAAGTTTATATTTTCATAATATTCCAATAATTTACCTTATTTATACTAGTCACATGTACTCAATTGTGTCTTAATTGGTGCACAGTGATGTGAGCTTGGGATTCTTCTCTTCTTCACAACCTCCCTGTTCTTCACCGACCTTTGAAAAATGTTCCCACAGTGTTGTCTTCTTTTCCAGAATGCTGTTTGAATGTACATATTTAGTACATATCATTTTAGATCTACATTTGCGAATCCTGTCTTTGAGGTCAGTCTATACTGCTGCCTATATCCTTTCCATTTCAGGTTAGTGTCTCATTGTGTACTTTCCACTCTTTATTTATCCCTGCCAAGTTAGGGGACATGTGGGCTGTTTTGAGTCTTTTGTGACTATGAATAGGGCCACTCTAAACATGCAGAGGTATGTGTTTTTATCCACTTTAGTAAATGTCTTGAAGATTCCCATGTCCCTGGGTAAGTGAAGGTATTACTTTATAAGAAAATCCCAAACTGTTTCTAACATTGCACCATCTTTTACTCCTTATTTTCACCAGAGGCATCTGAGATTTCTTATTACTCTGGCACTCATGAGTTTGTATTTTACCTCTAAATATATGTAATCCTAACTGTAGTAACTTATTGTGGTTTTAATTGGCATTTCCATAATGGCTAATGATACTGATCATATATTTGGAATTTAAAATAGGTATATAATGTCTAAGATATGCCTTTGATTTGATTCATAGGTTAATTTATTTCTGCATTTTTCATTCCATTTCTTCTTATTCAGGAAAAAAAATAAGTTTCTGCTTTATTTTCTCAGGATGAAGGTTTGTGCTGAGAACAGAATACAGTTTGAAAATCTTTAGGTTTTCATATCCCCAATTTGAATTTCTTGAAAAGAAAGGTTTTAAGAAATAAACTTTTTCTTTCATATTGGAAGATTCCCTCACTATATGGAGAAGAGCATTTTGGGCTGTCCTTCATTGAGAGAAGGAGGGTGCTTGTTTGGCTTACAAGAAAGCTATTTCCATCAAATATGGAGAGAATCATGAGCACCAGGAGTCTCAACCCTGTAAAAGATCTTTGTTTCTCCAATATGGAACGTCAGGACCCAAAGCCACCAATATCAATGTAGATTAATACATTTGTGTTGAAATCTGGTGGTGCGTGTACATGGACTGCTAAGAAAAATGCCTTCTCAGTGACCTGGTACCCCGTTCTTTCAGAATTCTGATAATGTACTGAGTGGATGAGGAGCATGCGTGCCCCTGAAAGCATCTAGTTGAAATTTCTACTGCTCTAGCAATAAAAGCTTGAGGTTGGAGCTGTTGAGGTGCAGGAGATAAACATGCTTGCCCTTAGCCTGCCTGATCCCAGAAGCCACATGATAGAAGGAGAAAGTCATTTTACAATTTTGACTTCTTACCTCTGCGTGTATATTAAAGTACATGTCCATCCACACCCATCATACACACACACACACACACACACACACACACACACACCAGCAGTACATAAAATAAATTAAATTTTAAGAAACTAAGCTTATTTATAGAAGCTAAAAGAATGTATCTTTTTCTTATCAGAGTGTCTGTATTACAACCCTGTCCAAAATGTACATCAATAGGTTGCTTCTTTTTGCTTTCTTAAATGCTTCCAAGTTTTTCTTCCTCAAAGAGAAGTTCTCTGATGATTTACTTCATGTCCTTATATAAAAGTGATAAATGTCATTACAAGGAATGAGCCAGTCACACACAATTTTCTTTTGATTCTACCTAGCTTTGGTATATTTAACATCATCTTAAATACACCTTCCTTTTTCTGTGTCAGAACTAAAACTGTGGAAGGTTCATAAGGAAGAGTAAAGAGCAGAGACTTAAGGCATTAATTTTTGATACCTGGCATGCATCTCAATAGAAGCTGTTAATTATCAAAGAAAGACTATTTTACATGATAAAGGTAGTCTACTGAAGAACACATCTTTTGAAAATTGAAATTCTGTTTTGACAGAATAAATGTTTATTTCACTTTGATGAAATCAGAAATTATGCCTTTTTTTTAACCTAAAGTAAAACAATAAGCTGGTTAAAAAAAAAGCAGTGCTTATGCTCACTCTACAGTTGAGTAAGGCTTTTATTGAAGTTTGTATGGAAGTTTGAAGGATGCTCTTCATCTTACTTTATAAAGTCCTATTTTCAATGACTATTATAAGAAGTAAAGAATATCTTTGACATAGAAAACAATCATATATGACTTAGATTTCACTGATTTGTGTGTATGTTCATGTTCACGTGTATATGAATGCATAAATGTGCAGATGGGAAACAATATTATTGGATATATGTTTGTAGTGAGACTCAGCTCTATGGAGGACCACAAGTTATTTACTTTGACTGCCCAGATCCTCTCAGAAGGGCCATCTCACTTGTCCACTAAATGAAAATAATTTTAGCATTAAGTGATGCATTTATTCTTTTAGATATAGTTTGCATCATAAATTTCGTTATTTTGTTTCCTTTTGCCAGAAGAAGCAGACTTGCTTGTTGTCAAACATGCTTGGTTTCAGTATTTCATTATCTGCTTTTTATTCACCTGGTGTCTAGTGTTCCACATATAGGAGCAGCTACTGCATGTAAGAGATAATCCCTGTTGGGTTTGCAGTCTGTCCTTGTGTTTCGGAAAAGTCTGTACTGAACCCCTAATAAACGGGCTATGGGTGACTATTATCTCCAGGATAACTTTTGGACCCCTCATGCACCATACCATCATCTTTAAGAAAAGCTTATAGATAGATGGGGGAAATATTAAAACATTGAGAAAAAGTATGATCAGGCAGGAAAATTAGATGATTTTGTGGAGATGATACATGATAGACGATTCTTCATGCCTAAAGAAATCTACTCTGAATATGACTGAATATGACCTTTGTGCTGGTTATGTTTTTTTGTTATTTGTTTTTTTTTTTTTTTTTTTTGTCAACTTGACACAAGTCAGGGTCATCTTGGAAAAGGAAACTTTAGTCGAGAAAATGTCTCCATCAGACTGGCATGTACGTCAGTCTGAGGGAGTTTTGATTAATGATTGATAAGAGAGCCACCCTCACCCTACTGTGGGTGGTTCCACCCTTGGGCAAACAGTCTAGGTTTGTATTAAAAAACAGAATGAGCAAGCCACGGGGATCCAGCCAGTAATCTGCTCTTCTTCCATGGCCTCTGTTTCAGTTTCTGCCTTGAGGTTCCTGCCATGAGTTCCCTCAATGATGGGCTGTGATGAAGCCCATTGTGTAAGCCAAACAAATCTTCTCCTCCCCAAGTTGCTCTTGGTCATGGTCTTTATCACAGTAATAGAAAGGAAACTAGAACATTCTCTGATTTCAACAAGTCTCTTAGAGTGGAAATAGGGAGATAGTGTGAAGAACTAGAAAGAAAACAATGGTAATTTACAGTCATACAGAAGGGCACAAAATCCAGAATCTTTCTCTAACACTAGAAACAAATGCTTACAAGACTCCTGGGATTTTTATGCTAGTGAATAGCCTCAATTTACCTTCTACGATGTAAATTTTGTATGTTGATTTTCCCCTTAATCCTTGGAAAACAAGTGAGCAACTATATTATCTACTTCTGCCATACAAAGTTATTTTTGAAAAGATAATAAGCAAATTACAGAAAGATTAAAGACCTCACCAAACTATGTCTCAGGCAAGTTATAAAGAATGATACGAAGAGAAAAATCCTACTAATTTTGCAATAATTTCAGTTATGCTTGCTGTATAAATCCAATTTTAATAATGGCCTCCAATTGTTCTTTTGCCTTTAGCCATTTTCAGTTGTGAATCTTCTTTTCCTCAAGCAACATTTCATTGAAGTGTTTTCCTTTTAAAGAATGTTTGAAAGTGTTGATTGATAAATCTAATTATCTGCTTGACGAGGATACGTGAGATTAAAACAATACCACTTTGATGAGTTGCAAATACAAAGTAAGACCACTGAATATTTTGTCTTCTTTGTATATTGAACATCCAACTGTCAAAAGGCAGAAGATAATTTATTCAAAGATGACAAACATCAAGAGGAATCTTGGCTATAGTTTTTTTCTCTTAGCTGTCGTCTATGTGCCAACAAATGTCTGGTCTGGAATCTTAGTGATCCAAATTTATTTCTATAAAGAAACATTTATGGTTGAAAAGAAATATTTCTTTTCAGGGTAACTGTGAGAAACATGGGTTTAGGTTAGGCCTGTACCCCATGACTAACACAAATTCAAGGTCTACTCATATAGTCCTTATAAGTCCTATTTTCCTCATCTAAAAAATTGTACTTTGTATGTGAGAAGATAGTTCTTATATTTGGATAGATCAGGTTTTTGTTTTGTTTTGTTTTGTTTTAAAGATAGGGTATTGCTGTAATATATTGGCTGGATGCTGATTTCTAAGCTCCCATGCCCCTTAGTCTCCTGCATAGAGGTGGCTGCAGATGAGAATGCCCTCCTTGACCTATAGAATAGTGTTGTCTCAATAATTATCTACCTTTATATAAACTCTTATATAGGTATATTCATTAAAAAGTATGATTGATATTCTCATCACTCTGTAACTTCAGTAATCATGTCCTTTCTCCAATTTAGGAACATGCTCTGCAATATGGTCCTATCTTGCTATCCTCTCTCATCATGAATATAGCATTTTCTTTGGCATAATAAAAAGAATTCTATTGTCAACATTTGGAATCAGCTCAAAAGACTTGATAGCTCTAATCTCCATTTCAGGAAATATCTCCCAATGACAAAACACTGTTATAAAGTAAATTTTTATAAAAAAATTCGGCTCCTTCTATTGAATTACTACTATTTAGAAATCAACACTGACTTACGATTTTCGTACATAGTGATACTGACTTTTCTGGTGCTCAAATGCAAAATATTTCTTATTTGGACTCAGAAATAGTAAGAAATGCCAGTGGAGGTTATTTGCAGCATATGATAAATGTGGTTTCTGAACCCCTAGTGAACTTGTGCACACATAGGTCACTGTCAGAAGTTAGTGAAATTGGCTTGTTTTCCTTTTCAAAAAATTTTAAATAGCCTTAAAATTTGTATGTGTATTATAACTCTAAATTTCTCTCCCTGTGTGATAGCTTCTGTTGCTACTTAATGAATATTTAAGTATTCATTAAGAAACAAAGAAATAGTATTTCGATATAGCAAGAAATGAAGATATTATTTTTCCTTTTCCTTTTGCATAGGCTTTGCCACTTAGATTCATGCATCAATCTCAAATCTATTTTGTTTGCTAGGGAAAATGTAATATATTTTCATACACTGAGCATGGACATAGAAGGCGTTTGTAAAATGGAATAGCCTGGAATTCTAGGACTAATGGATGTCAGATTCAATATCTTTATTTTAAGGAAGAGAATTGTAAGTATTTGAGAGGTAAAGAGAATTGACCACCTCTATTCAAGATTAGACAGCTGTTAAGACATAAACTAAGTTTCAGAGAATATTTGAAGCTATTAATCACAAAAGAAGGTTTCAAAGATGGGGGCGGTTATAGCAAATAGCAGTAAGTGTAGCATTCTTGCTACTCCTGATTGAGATAAGTGTAGGTAAAGGTCATAGGAAAGAAGAGACTATGAATAATTCAAACAATTACAGAGTACAAGAAAGACTGAATAGAAGCTGATAGAGTGCAGGCCAATTTCATCTGGGGGCCCCCTCCTTTTGATCGCTAGAAAACTGTCTCCAAACTCTTAACTCTTACCCTACTTGTTTACCATCACAAGGAAGCTCTGAGATTTATTTTCAGTCCTTGAAAGCTGAGTCTCATGGAATTATCTTTCACTCTTGGTAGGGTCCCTTTGAATTAATGGAGAATGTAATTTGTCTCTCCTTTCTTGGTGTACTGTCTGGCTATTGCTTTTGTAATTTCCAGATACTTACACACATATATGTGCATTAAGAGCCACAACCACTTTAATCTTAGGTCAACATTCACAAATGAGTTCATTTTTCAACATATCAGGGACAAATATTCTACACATCCAACAGTTTGTATATCATTTCGCTATCTTCTCAGAAAGAGTCAAATTTTGCATCTTTCAGTCTTCGTAAGCAACACACAGGGGAGAAATTTGTTATCAGAGTATACCAAGTCACTTCATTTGAAACTACATGCAATTTATTTATTGCTTTATTACATGGATATCTCAGTTCATTTCCTGGGTGAATTTGTTGGGTTTTTGTAAAGGAATAGAACTGATAGAATGAAGACACACACATACACACACTTTGGGTATTTATTAGACTGGCTTATCAGCAGTAATCCAGGGTAGGCCAACAATGACTATCTCACGTCACAGAGTCCAAGGACTGAGTAGTTGTTCATTTCTTGCAGCTTGATGTCTCAGCAGTCCCAATCTGGCACGAGCTTTCCAGAAGATTCAGGGAGACTTACTGGTTTTTAGTCTACTCAGGGATCCAGAAGAAGTAGGCTCTAACACCAGTGAAGGAATGCATTAGCAGTATGCTAGGTGACCTTGTCAGTGGGAGTGAGGGCGAAAAGGCAAGAAGCAAAAGCTTCCCATTTCCAAATCTTTTTGTCTGGGCTCCCACTAGAAGTTGTGGTCCAGGTTTGGGGTGGGTCTTCCTTCTTCAAGTAATCCAGTTAAGGAAATACCTACCAGGAAATGCAGCTGCTTGAGTTTTAGTTGATTCCAGAGGTAGTCATGTTCACAATTGAGATTGTCCATCACACTGGGCATCTGATTGAGGAAGGAGGACTCCTTTGTGGTTGCAGGTATGATTCCAAGGGTACCTTTGTGCTCTCTCTCCTTAACACAGCTTTGAAACTGTGTCTTTGGGGGTAAATCCATAGCTGTGGAGTTTTTGCTCATTGAGAACACAGTAGTTCCAGTTCCTGCTGGTACTAAGGAGAAGAGATGAGAATTCAAATAGAGCATACTGTCAAATTTTAGCAAAATTGTCAAAATGCCTCCCAGTACACTAGTTTTGAACACATCAAATGTCTATGGGTACAAATCAAAGACTAGTAATGGAGAATAGAATGATTTTGTAGTTTAGGTGAAAAACTCAATTGTTAAATCACTTTCCACACTTCGCTGTTTTGCAATATTCCTCTTCTTATTTGGCTGATGGAATTCCTTCTAAGTGAAGTTAGTTTTTAAGGATGTATTTTAGTGTATGTGTATAAGTGTTTCATTTGAATGTACGTGTGTGCATGTAGTGCCCATGGAGGCTGGAAGAAAGCATTTTATCCTCTGTTGTGAGACACCATGTGGGTTCTGGGAACTGAACCTGGGTCCTCTGCAAAAACAAAAGTGCTCTTAACCTTTGAGCCATCTCTCAGTCTCTCGTTGAATTTTTTGATATGTAAAAGTGCTTAAGGTTGTTGTGATCCTAAAAATTTATCATATATCATAGTTTTTTTGTTGTTTTCATCTGGAACATCCTGTGCACAAGAAGACCTTGTGCACAGTGAAACAACTCAAGGTCAGTGTGCTCAACTTGAGTTCTCTCCCTTCTCCTTAGTTCTGGTAGGAATTAGAGCTCTCTGTAAGAACAAAATGAATTTGAATGTCCAATTGAGCATCTGCTACAACTGGCAAAGTAGGGTCTGGCTGATTGTTCACTAGGGGCTCATCACATCTTCCTTTCTGTTTCTGCTCACCTTCCTTACTTCCTTCTTGGTTTTCTGCGTGGCTCTACATCGATTTATTACCCATGCTAATGAGCTCAAACACTAATAGTCCTGTGTTTCTTCCCCTGCTCTCCTTGGCACAGGGAAACACCAACCTGTCAAACACTGGCTCTCACATCCAGGGCTCTCATATTACCCTAGTAGATGAGCTTCCCTAGGGGTCATTTCTCCCCTTCCCTTCAGTTCACACAAAAGCTTCAAAGATGTGTCTCAGACCCTTCTGGTGCTCCAATAGTTTACTCTATCAGCACTCTAGTAAGACAGACAGCAAGAGCAAGCCAGTGTCATGAGGCAGATGAGGTCACATGATCACCTGACTTGAAGGTCTTTGTCTGCACCACTCTCAGAGTCTAGCAGGCTTTGTTCTCCTTACACCTGGGCTCAGTCTGGTCAGTTATCAGATGGTTATTTCCTAAAGTGAGTTTGACCTATTTTTATTGTAAAGTTCATGAGAATTACACGTTTGTTTGCTGAAGTTGCTTGCAATAAAAAAGTAGTTTTTATTTTATGGGTTTTTTTTTTTTTTTTTGAGTCAGGATCTCACTATGGAGCCTTGGCTGGCCTGGAACTCACTCTGCAATCAAGGCTGGTTTTGAATTCACAGAAATCTGCATGTCATGTCTCTGCCTTTAGAGTACTGGTATAAAAGGTGTCTGCTACCATACTCTGCATTAAGTTCTTACAGAGTCCCATAACTCCCAGAACTAGGTCAGGTGTCTTCAGAGTGCCAAGCAACACATAATACAGGCTCTCTAACACAACATTGTGGCTTTACAGCTATCATTAAACTTACAGCTTTGATACTCACCTGTACTCTGAAGGCATCAATAATTGAGAGGATAAGCCACAGTCAGACACAATTCAATCTCATGAGATGTAGATCTCCTTAGAAGCATAAAAACTGGGTGTCAGCCTGAGGAATTCCCAGAGGAACATGAAGAGATCCTAATTATCGATAAATAACTGAAAGTTATACCTCCAGAGAGTGGCTTGGGGCTGTGTGTGGAACCCATCAACTTCAAGGACTGACTGCAGGAAATGATGAGGACCAGCAGGGAGAAGCCAACATCTGTGCAGCTTCCAAGAGATGTAGCTCTGTCCTCGTTGCAAATAGCCAATCACTAACATTTCATAGCATCCCAGGTTTTTACAGTGTGGCCTTTTATTCCCTTGTAATTAGTGGTGGGCACCCCAGGTTTTTACAGTGTGGCCTTTTATTCCCTTGTAATTAGTGGTGGTTTCCCTAAGGCTGCTCCTTGCACCATTCTTCAAGAAGTAAATAGTCACTTTTCAGGATTTGTGTGTGTTTTAGTGTTTGTGTAAAGATGATCAGTAGTGATGTGTAGAGCTGTGATATGTCGTGACTCCTCAAGAAATGAATTCATTTACTTCTTAACCATGTGTTCATTTTCAACCCTCCTCTTTTTTTCCCCTATGTCTATTCATTTGTTCTGTGAACCCCTGAGCTTAGCTAGGGCCATCAATGTGAGCATGGGTCTGGGCTTTCCATTGGAGCCTGGTGGGTTCAGCTGTAGGTATACAACTAAAGACAGGATTCCGCGTCTCCTACACACTGCCCACACTGCCAATATTCAATACCTCAGCATTAAAGGAGAGGGCCCCATCAGCTCCTCCCAACTCTGGGACTAATTGTTGGTAGGGTCAGTCTTGGGTGGGCTCAGCACAGGTAGGTATAACTGTTGTAAGTTTATGGTCATAGTAGTTTATGAGTCTAGAGAATAGCATTTTACAGTACTTTATCCTCTCTTCAATTTCTTACATGCCTCCTCCCTCCTCTTCCTCAGTGTCCCCTGAGATTTAGAAGGGGTGATTTAATTTTTTTTAAGGGCTAAGTCTACAACTTTAGCATATTCTATGCATCTTGCGTGTCCATGAGTTTACATTCACCACCATTTGTTGTAAGAAACTTCTCTGATGAGGGTTGGGGGGGCAGCTTTTGCTTATGAGTGTAAGCATAGATGCTTAGAAGGAAGTTTTCAGTCATGACTGTTGAAATATCAACCCTGCTTCTAACTTCATCTTTTGAAAACTATTTAAAGTGTTCCTTCCTATCTTTCATCATTTGTTAACATTTTCAAATCATCTTTATTCATTACTTTTCTCACTGTTGTCACAAAACAGGCAACAAAGCATGGAGACCAGGTTTCGTCTGAGTCACAGATTCAGTTATACAATCCATCATAGCAGGGGAAGCACAGCAGCTGCTATGCTGCTATCCTTAGTGCACAGGTGTGAGGCAGCATCTTCTCATGTCTTGGTGGATCAGGAAGCACAGAGCTTGGGCTGGCACCAGCATCAGGCATCATCTTCAAGCTCTCCCTTACCCCCAGTGGAGAACCACTCCTGCTAACTGGGTCATAGTCCCAAAGGTGGTATCGCTTCCCAAAAGGTGCTATTGTATGGGGACCAAGTGTCTAAACACATGAGACTGTTGGAGATATTTCATATTCCAACCATGATACCATCTGGGAGTAATGTTCACATGTGACATCTCTCATGACTACATCATGAGCACCCTCCTAGACAGCTCCAGTTCAATCTTAAAGTCAGAACAGCACCGACACACGTAGATATATCTAAGGCACTCCTCTGCTGATTCCAGGGAAGTCATAAATGGGTTTGGGTTGGTGAGGGCTGACTTTTGTCTTCAGTTGTCTTGTCTATCTCCTTCCATTGTGGGACAGTCTTTACTTCCATAGCTGTCCCCTCTCCTCTCATGGTAGTTTAGGCCAGGTCAGAGTGGAGATGGTTCCTCACTTACACTGGGCTGTTGATTCCTCATTATTTATATGCTTACCTAGCATTTATGAAGCCTGGGGTTAGTCCCCAGAATCTCACCAAACCGGGCACGATGACACATGCCTGTAATCACAGGACTCTGTCGGTGAAAGCAGGAAGATCAGAACCGCAGAGTCATCCTTGGTTACATAGCAGTTTGAAGCCAGAGTGAGCTACATGCTACTCTAAAAAAAAAAAAAAAAAAAAAAGTAGCAATGTATTAATCTCCACCTACCCGAGATGACACAATGTGGAGTTTCCCTCACAGTGATATATATAATATATATGTGTAATTAACAGCTGACTTAGATGGTATCTCCAGTGTACTGCAGTTTCCATGGTTAATTATCAATGTGTTGTGTTTGTTAACTAATATGTAGCAATGTATTAATTAGCATTAATGATTAAAGTTATTAACATATTCTGACACTGGGAAGATAATCTCTGGCAGACATTATTTTAGTGTTGAGGCATGTATCTTACTATGGAAACTAGCTTGGCTTTGAACTTGAGATCCTCCTGTCTCAGCCCCTAAATATTGATTGGCATAACAGGAGTGTATCATCATGCCTGGTCTTTATTTGACTTTTACTCATCAATTTTAGCTTCCATTGATAGTCCTGACTTCACTCTATGATGCCGTCATTATTACAATAATGACTACCAAATGGTGGTTTCATTTCTTTGTGTTTTTACAGTTTTTTTGAGATATTATTATACACAGGGATCATGCATATTTTTTAGCTTATAATGACCTTTTGATAAATGTATATATTGTTAAGTATCACTTCAATTAAGATAGTAGGCATGCCTTTCAGCAAACTACCATTTTTCTCCCCGATTTTTGCTATTTAACTGTTTCTGATGTCATTTGTTAGGCCCAGGAAATGGATTTTATTGATTGGGACCTTACCATATTCTTGAAGGAGGGTTTTGCAAAAAGAGCAGGATAGTTTGTTGAAATGGGCATTCCACTTTGGGGAGAGAAAACAAATATATAATATAAGACATTATGCTCATAGAAATGCATGGGACTGTAAGATAAATGTTTTCTGTGTTTTCTTCAAGAAATATTTCTGACTAATCTGTAGAAATGACTTGTCTGAATTTTATTTTATATTTTTATAGAAAGTAGTACAAGTCTTTAGTAAATCACTTGCCCAATTTCCATGGTGTTTTAAATTCTTTTCCTTCCTTGTTATTTTATATCATGAATGCCAGAGTACATTT
>CABHPQ010139898.1:0-26006 GCA_902168405.1 Peromyscus aztecus | reverse complement strand
GTACTCCCTTATTCTTGGCTTGTGAGTAAGGCTGTTTCTGATCCAATATTGTCTTTATTTCTCATCCTTTCCCCAAACTCACTGTTTTTGCTGTAATAGCTCTTTATTTAGTTCATACTTACAAAGCACAAATTAATGTAATATATTTGGACCTAGAATATGTTGATTTTCATTAAAGTAATCATACTACAATTCCTATCAACTGGTCATACTTCATGAAACAATGATAGAGGGCAAGATTATGGCACATAAAGTACATGGATTTGGTATTTTGTCTTAGAGCAAATTGTGCTTTAGTCAAAAGGGAACTAAAGTGGTAATGTAATGTTGATCAGAGATATGACTCAAGTTTTGCAACATTTCAGAATGCTCAAGAGAAACTGTTAATGGATCATGGAAATGTTGCTTCAAAGTGTATATAAAGGAATAATTTTTATTAGGAAAAGACCAAATCTTTTACATCTCCCAAAGACAAGATTTTTTTTTAATTCTTCAGGCATTTACTAAATCTATATAACAAAAGTAAGGTGACTTCTTTATCCTTGATTTGTCTCTATCCCTTTTTATCCTTACACCTTCTTTATCTGTAAGTTTATTGAGTAGGGAAGATTGTTACAAGCCAACATAGTGTACCATAGAACTGACTCAGTATGCTGAAAGATCAAGTGCTGGAGTATAAAGAATGATTGTGCTTCTAACTGTAGGCTTTGATTTTGGTTTGCAAGAAGCAATGCCAGAATATTAACGGTCACACAAGCAGCCACTTCCCTCCAGGGGAAAGTTGATCAATCTGTAGTTTCTGATACTATATAAGAGGAAGGAAGAAAATGACTTCCACTCACCCTGAGATCACTGTAACCATCCAAAAATTTGGCTGATCCCTAGTAGTAAGAGTTCCTTGGAGTAAGATTTTGGTGATGATGATGGAGCAGAGCAGTGGAAATTGTAAATAAAGCATATAAACCACATGGCTGTAATTTCTGTAACCCACTGGTAGAAATTCCATAAGGCAGATTCTTGTATTGGTTAGGTAATTAGCATTAGTGACCTTTAATTTTGAGATAATGAAAAGGCCACTAAGTTCACAGTCAGTGAGGAAAACTGATGATATAACTTTTTGAATAATTCTTCATTGCTGAAATTTGAAAGATCTTCTAATACTCGTTTAGTACTAAGCGTCTTCTTTTTATGTGTTTAGTTGTCTATTTGTTCTTCGTAATAAAGTGACTATTTTAATTTTTGAATTTTCTTGACAGCCATTAACAATGCAACATCCATTTTATTTTACTGATATTTTTTCCAGTGTTTCTTTACTCATTCTTTTATCTTCAAACATTATTTGTTTATTTGTTAACTAATAACTTGAAATCTGACAAACTGTTTTTTACCATATCAATTTTATCCAATTACAGTTAGTGTGGTTGTCTAGATAAAAAGTTTTTGTTGCTGTCTGTATATGTATCTGGCTATTTTACTTTTCTCCTTTACTGCCTTCTTAATATTTGCTTTCCTCCTCTACTAATTGGCAAGTGATAAATTCTGTGTCTGTTCCATTAGCAGTTAGTCACTCCTCCCTCCTTTTAGTGCTGTGATATCCTCTCATGATCATTTATCACCATCTAGTGGATCCATATTTCTATTATGATCATTTTCTTCTCACAGAACCTTGAATAGGTTAAATTATTTATTATTAAGATAATTTTATTTTAGCTTAGACAACCCAAGAAGGAACTACATATCAGAAATTATATTTTTGTACTAGAATAACCTCAAGTCTCATTGTTATTGTGTTCATTAGTTTTGCATACCAACATTTCTTCACCATTAAAAGATGCAGTCTCTGGGTAACTATAATTTTAATCTCTAAAGAAAGTCTTACTGTTAGTGCAACCCTCTCGTCGCCCTTGACTTTAAAGAGGGCAGATATGCCATGGTCTAGAATTTTCCAATGATTTTACTTGATAGCTAATTAATGGCTTTCTGTGGTTTCCATGGTGATGACATGCTTTGCTGCCAAGCCTTATCCAAATGGGCATTCTGTTCACTCTTGTGTCTTAGCATCAGCATATTAATCAGAGACTGTAGTTCTTCAGTTGCTGCATGAAATTGGTAAGAATCTAATTGAATTAAAATCCCACTCAAAGGCTTCAGGATTCTCTTCCTCACAGTTAGAGACAATCTTTGTATTTCAAAGGGCTCAGAGTCAGACTGAAGCACAAAACAATGGAACTCTACAGGATTTTTGTGTTCCATCAGTGCAAAGCCTTTAACTCTCACCTTAGACTACATTTTAGTGATTTAATTTTTCTTCTTGAAAATAACCATATTTCCCTAATTTTTCAACATCATACACTGTATGTATCTCCAAGATGAAATGATTGCCTCATATTTCCAAGGTGAAGGGGGAGTGGCTTTTCCCACACATACCTTGGGTAAAGACTGATGAGGACTAGATTGAAGGTCCTAATGTCATTATGATAAAGATGAAGCAGCATTGTCATGAAAATGAAGACTGCCTAGCAACCTTCCAAGCTCTTCAGCTTGCAAGGAGATTTCAGGAAGGAGTTATGGGGAAGTCCTTGGGAGTTGGAGATAAGGGAGAAAAGAAAGTGAGCTGAAGGTAATCTGTCTGAAAAATAGTTTAGGTCATGATGATTGTGAATGGTTGTCTCTATTTCTCCTATAGAATCAACATTCTCACTCTTCCAGACAGTATTTTCACTTAAAAATGACACTTTGAAAAGTTGTTGTTAGGGCTAGTCCCTAAATGCTTTTCAGAAGATATGTGTATGTTTTCACCCTTTCTTTGATCATCATGTTCCTTCTACTTGTTGAAGTTCTAATCATTTTCCAACACTGACAATGTAACTATTCCTTCTATAGAGGATTTCTTTTTCAGACTGCCAAGCAGATTATGGTTTCCTCAGGGCTATTTTCTGTATGCCCAATTCTATAATGACATTCATCTTGGTGATATATATGTATATATCCTAAATATGTGTATATAAAAATATATTTAAATCATTGGCTTACATGTTTGTCCCTTTAATTACTATTTGAATGTCAGAAAACATGGACAATTTCCTTTCAATATTTATATTTCAGATATTCTCCATTCATTTACTAGCTGCCTAAAAATTGTTTGATGAGTTCCTGGATCTGCTTATGCTCTGGGGACATTCTGTAAAGTGATTCCTTACATAAAGGATTTCCAAACTATATGAACAAAGGCTGAGAATGTAAATGTAGGCTAATTCATATCCAAAACAATAATATTAAAATTTTAAATTAGTTTTACGAAAAAAAAAAATCTTTTGCCCCTCATACTCACTTAAAAAGCCAGGAAAATCTTTCTTTCTTTCTTTTTTTTTTTTTTTGTACACTGAAGCCCTCCCTTTTCACTTTAAAGTATTATTTGAATGGGTTCATATGATGTGTTTGTGACATCTACACTGTAGAGAACATATCATGAAAGACAAATGCATGTAACAGAACTGAAGCCAGTGTGTGCTGGGTTGTGGGTGTGCAAGGTATGGAGTGATATCTAATCATTAGATAGCTTCTATAACATAAGCTGAAATGGGAATTATTCCTTCCCTTTGGTGAAAGCAGCATTCAAGGAAAGTGTAAAACAGAATTAAGCAGTTTCCTGTCCAGGCAAGCAATCAGTGAACAGTGACGACTTAGATCAGAATATTTCTATTTTCCACTGTACACTTTCATGATTCTGCATTTTGCTCCCAATGCCCAAATGACTATCTAGATTGCAGACTAGTATCTCTTGCCCAATACTATCCAGTGAAAAAACAAATGCTGATACTCTAAGGCTAATAAGCAATGTCCGCCCAAATCTTCTGCAGAAGTGTCTTGAGAAGAGCCTGCATTCTCGTGTCTGTCATTCTACTAAACCCACGTTCCTCACAAGAAGTGGCAGTGTTTATACTGTGTACACATGTGTGGCAAGTGGTTGACGCATGTGCACTTGTGCTCATGTGTATTCTAAGTTATTCCAGCAGTAATTAAAAAGTACTTGAGAAGCCTTTGGTACTCTAACACAGTACTAAAACTTACATTATTATTATTGTTATTACCTGGTCATTGGCTATATTAAAATTAAAAAATACCCTATTAAGGGAAAATATTTATGAACAATATGATACTATATTTCTTCTTGGGGAAAGTAGGTGGAAAAAATTTTTACACAAGCAAAACAACTATCAAATACAATCTTGGATAGAGAAATCTTTTACCCTTTAGTAAAAATTTTTGGAGCAGAAAACACAAAAGTGTCCACAGTACTTAGAAAGAATGTGTGTGGGCAAGGGAACCAGAAGGTCGGATTCAAATCAGTATTGGGGCAGTTATTAAGGGTGTATTCATGAGCATGCTGCTTCCCTTTGACCCTAATTTCTAGACTAAGGGGTTTGAGAAGCTAGTACCTAAGGTTATTCACTGTTCTATAGTTGTGTCAGGTTATGTTCTTCCAGCCCCACCTATTAGCCAGCTTCCAGTATCTTCCATTTATTGAGAAGTAAAGAAGCCATGTAGGTAAGACTGCAATGCTTTGCATCCCCCAACCCATCAAAGCGTCAAAAGAAGCACAAAGAATTAAGCATAAAGAGGGAAGAAATGTTAACCGAAGAAATATCTTCTTTATCTACGTCCATTTCCTCCCACAAGGAAAAATGGCAGTGTCAGAGGTACATTACATATATCTCTTTCTTTCTCTTTTAGTGTTTAATCTTAGCACCTGCACAGCAGAGGTCTTTACAATTCATTTCATATGCTCTCCCCTTCTCCCCCCCTCCACGCAGCACCTGAGGCCCAAGAAGCCACCACCTCAAAGCTTCACAAAAGTCTGAGACCCATCTTCATGACAGAATATAGTAGTAACAGACATGCCCCACAGTTTTATACAGTTGCTAGAACACTTTAGTTTCCAACAAATGAAGATTTTTTTTCCTCCTTTCTTTTGAATATTAATTACATTTTACAAATTTGTGTGTGTTTGTGTGTGTTTTCTTTTGTTTTGCTTTATTTTATTCTGTTGTATGTGTACAACAGAAAGGAAAGTTCATGGCAAAGGGTCCCGGGTTAGCAGAGTTTGGCTGTCATCTGGTCAGACTGTTTGAGGATCTCAGTGTTGTAGAGGTCCAAGGCATGGTTCACCCTGATAATCTCACTGTTAGTCAGCTTCAGGCGGTGCTTCAGCATACAGGAAAACAAGTCCAGCTGGGGTTTTCCTGGGGCCACAGGAGGGGCCAGACGATTAATTCGGTCCCGAATGTCCAACATGAGGAGCATCACGGATGAAGAGGAGTAGAACTGACCACCCTGTGTGTAGGACTGATTCACTTGCTGCACGGCACTTCGAAGGAGGTCAGCATTGAACCTCAGGCTGTACCCGAACACCTGCACATCGGATATCTTAATGTAGAATTGCCTCTTGGAGGGATCCGACAGGTCCACGGGGCCCTGACCGGTCTCATTACGTAGGGTAGGTAGCCGAGTCCGACTACGCAGGTAAATATGGACAGTCTCAAAAAAAGTTTTCCACCGATTGCCCAGCAAGAGAGTCCAGTTGTAGCATTGGCTGTTTTGCAGACGGATCTTCTCCCAACGTGGGTAGCCAAATTCCCCAAAGGGCATATTCCAGCCCTCTGAATGGCTTCCACTGAAAGGATTAACATAGACAAAGAACATGGGGTCCAGGCTGCTGTTGCGCATCTGGCAGATACGCATGGACATGCCAATCACCATGTGGATGAAGTCCATGCGGTTCTTGTTGCTCTTGAGAGTGAGGGACATGCGCTTGCGCCACCGAGGGTCGAAGAATGTATCAAGGCGAATCTCATTGCTGATGAAGGTAGTGTGAACATAGAGACGCGAGTCCATCTTCTGCAACAGGTACTTCAGTTCCAAGTCCTGGAAGTCCAGGTCGGTCTCAAAGCTGATAAACTGCTCGCTCCGTTCAGAGTCCACATTCTGTGGTTCGCAGCGGCCTCTGTACAGCTTGTAGCCCTTATTGCAGGAGCCACAGAGTGAGATGTTTGCCAGGCTGCACATGGCACAGCTGTTGTTCCCACCTATGATGCATGGGATGGGACGCTGGCACAGTGTGGTACTACCGTGGCACACACAACTCCTCTGGCTCTCCAGGAAGGTTCCCCAGAACCCATTCTCATTGCAGTAGAGAAGTGACTGGACCCTTGCAAGCCACTGCTGAATTGTCCTGTGAAACAGAAGGAAAATGGAGAATGTGAGTCACCATGAATGGGGTTGTGAGGTGCATTATACAACTGATCATGCAAGTTGGAGCCTCCCAATGAATGAAAAGGGGCATTAGAGTGATGGCTTAGTTGGTAAAATGCTTGCCGTTCAAGCACAAGGAATGAAGTTTAATCCCAAGTATCCATGTAAAAAGCTGGCCCACCCACGCTTACAATCTTAGATTGTGGAGGCCAAAGATAGGAGGATCCCTGAGACTCACTGGCCATCTATCTAGCCTAATTGGAGAGCCCTATGACCCAGTGAGAGACACTTAAAAAACAAATTTGATGGCTTCTGAAGAACAATGTCAAAGTTTGGTCTCTAATTTCCACATGCTTATACACTCATGGGCATGTGAACCCAGCTACAGTCATACCCACACAAATGTGAAAACCCATACCCACATAGAAAAGAATAAGCCAATCAACTATAAGAGAATGTAGTGTGAATAAATACTAATAAATACATTGTTATCCTGTATAATGGCACAAAGCCAGTTGTATCACTTTGTACTTTACACTTCTAACATCCTCTATGGACATCTTTGAAGAGGAGGAGTTAGGCCAAATGTCTATCCATGTCTATCCATTCCATAGGCACTGAGAAGTTTGGTTTAGGAAGCATAGTATCTAAACATGAAAACACTTTCTGGATGAGAACAAATCATGAACAAGCCCCCATGGGAAAGATTTGAGGGTCGTTATGTTTTCTATGTAAACATCAGGGGATTTAATGCTCTCCACACCTTTCTTTGATAAGGTTATGAAATGCCCAACCCTGCTAACAACAATAACAACAAAAAACTTCATTGTATCATATTCTAGAGTTCATGAGTGCTTCCATATATCTGGTATGATTCTCACACAGTAGTTTTCCATAACATGCTGTAAAGGTATATGTTCTTCAGATGTCTAGAATTCTAAATTCTCAATTGTGTGGCATTTCTATTGCAAACTGTGTCCCTACAATCCCTGACCATTGCCTCTCCTCACTGTGAATGATACCACTATCTGGACCCAGATTCTAGACCCTAAAATATTTCAATGAAGAAACATCTGTGAGCCAATAAGAAATAGCAGAAGAATATACAAAAAAATATGTAAGGCAGTCAGCCCAGAGGCCTCTTGTTTTCCCCATTTCTGTGTTAGTCTCCTCTTGGCTGTCTTCCATGTTACCAATAGTCCTATATATCTGCCTAGCAGTCTTTAGCCTGCACATGACATTTTTACCCCCAGCTTCCCACTGGCACCTATCACCAACACCCAGACAATGACTTGAGATTCAAGCATTATTAGAGATTTCACATAATTTTGACTCTTCTGTGTATAAACAGAGGTATCAGTGGACAGTTTCCTTAGTCTCCCCACTCACTCCTTCTACCACACAGGGCTGTTGTAAGGATTACATTAATTTTTATGTGGAATCTAGCTTTAAATTTGGTAGGCAGTAAGGGTTCAACAAAACACTGCTCTCGGTGCAAAGGAATTGTCAGTTTATTTTATAAGCATGGCCACAGAAGCTCCAAGGCTACATGTTGGATTTACAATCATACGGCCAGTGAGAAGGGAAGTCTCTTGACACACTCACTTAGCTTTGGGCATTTTCTATCAATCCAGAATTTAAAAAGAAAAAAATAAAACCCTGTCTTAAGACTACATGCAAGGGCTGTGATGAGATCACCGCTGCTGCTGCTGGAGCCCATAGTTATGATCTTCCAGGGCTATGAGGTTGTTAACAGAAGCCCATCTGCACTCTGCCTCTGTGGTGGAACATGGTAGCCAAGAGTCTGCTCTATCATTGGTAGTCCTGGGTTACAGCTGCCAAATCATCAACTCCCAAGTCATTGGGGAGGCAGTAGAGTCTAAGGTTGAAGAGCATGGATGTTGTTGGTTCAAGTAGAACTGAAGTCAAGGAAAAATGAAACAAACAAACAGAAAAAAAAAAAAAAACCGTCCTGAGACTGGGAATGAGTCATTGCATCTCTTGAATCCTTGGCATTCTTTGCTAAAACGGGGATAATAAAGTCTATCTCAAGAGACTTCCAGGAGGGTTGCTGAGATGATATATTTAAAGTGCTGAGAAAAGTCTAGCATACAGTAATTATAAAAAAAAATGTAATGATACACAGTGCTCATATCTCAGAGAATAAGCTCTTCCTTTGAAGATCCTGAGACATTCTCTGGGATGCTGCTCTGAAGTCTAAAGGAAACCATTTTGTTACAGCCATTTGAAAATGGATACTGTTCAAATGGCTGCCTGACTGGCTTAGGCTTTAAATGAGTTGCTTATCAGCTGAGAAAAATAGTGGAATAATTAGCTTTCTGAAATTGTCTACCTGTTTAATCCACAGAAACATCCCCACCTGGTAATAAAACCTCCTTCACAACACCCCAAGGCATTACATTTGAACTGTTTGCCTCATTTTTAGTTTCTCCTTCAGCTTCTCAGGTTTGGCAGGTGGGGGGAGCCCTTCTTCCCCCAGCACCTAGCACACAACCTCACTAGCTCTATAAATATTTGCTAAATGAATGAACAAAAAAAATAATATTTTCCTTCTTACGTTTTATTAACAAAAAGAAAAAAAAGAGGAAAGAAAACAAACTTCTCCCTCTCCCCTCAGGACGGCAGTATTAGTTTTCCATACCATCCACCCACACAGCCGCAGGCCTCTCTGGTCTCTGCTTCGTGAGACCAATCCTATTACAGCCTGGAGAACAGCAGGCCCAGCTTTCAGGAAACGGAGCAAGAATCATAATGAGCTGTGTGGCTCTCACTTCCCAAATCAGAACATTGACTGAATATTGGGTATGAGTCATCTGATATTTTTGCGAGCTGCAGGGGCCCTCCATGCGGCTGCGATTGCGTGGTTACATCTGACAAGAGCGTTATTTCAAAATGCCTCTTTCAAATGGCCCACACTTGCCCCTGTCACTCCCTCTCCAAGTGACAGCACAGTACCCCATTTAGAGCGCTTCTGTTCCCATCTGCAAGGCATTCTATAACCCCGTAGAGCGCCCCCTTCCTCGTGTCTCATCTTTGGGACCCTTTGTCGGGATCACAGCCCCCGCTCCTCCTATCAATGCTTCATTGTGGTGGAACTCTCAGAATCCTCAGTGAGGGGAATAAAAAGATGAAAGTTCCTGGTGATGCTGCTACAAGCCAGGGGGCTGCTGGGGAATTAGGATTCCAGCCTTGTCAGGCAGGAGGGATTGGGGACAGAGGCCCTCTGAGACACATTAGCAGGCTGCATGGCACCTGCGTCTCCTGAGCTTGGAATAATCATGAGGTTGTGGGCTGTATCAAAGGGGGCATTAATGATACAGCACCAGGACCCAGAAGGGAAGTGGTGTGAAGGAGGGGGTCTAAGGAGTGCAAAGCCCAGGAAAGAGGAAACAGAGGGAAAAGTGGGGTGACAGAGGGGAGAAAAGGACTTCATGTTGGAGGTGATGGGCAGAAGGGTAGATGGGAGCTACTAGACAGACTGTATGTCACAACCAGAGTGCGCAGGATAGAAACAGGTTCAGTTGCCATTAGTTACCAGATTCCGAGAATATGGGCGGTGGAGAGCCATAGGCTTGGGCGTGGATCAGTGATTCATCCCCTTTCCTTTATACAAGAGTAGGAGCACCAGAGAGAGTCGGAGCAGTGTTGCCAGTGCTTCCTAACCCACAAGGTCAGGGAGCATCCTGTTGTTTTTCAACACCTTATTTTGAGGAGACTAAAACCTCAAAAACAAGCGGCTCAGGCCATTTTGTGGGTGGTGTGTGCTCACACACTCCAGCATACTTACTGATTTTTTTTTTAATGCAAGTAACTTCAAACAGTAAATCAGCCTTAATCAAAATAATCTCCTATACATTTTCTGTCTCTACCCAGTGATCTCAGTAATAAAACTGCCATTGGAGATAGAACCCTAAACCAGTGGAGGGATTCCATGCCTTGCCAGTATGCCACTCTGGATCATGAATGGTGATAGGGAGTGTTCATGTACACTCTTCCCCTGAGTGCCACACATCACCACCATGATGTGGAAGAAGATAATGGGGACTTGAGAAATGAGGTCATATACCATTCAAATACTAACCTTTGTACATCTAGTATGGGTGTACTTGGTGCTATACACCATAATATGATATTAAAGCAATAAGGAGAACAAGGAGGAAGGAGTAGCCATAAGAAGAAAAACAAATGGAAAGAATAGGAAAATACAGAAAGTTGGAGCATGTGAGAACCTATTATCACATGCCTTGCTTCCTCTGAACCTTCCAGGGTCTCTCTTCTCCGTTCACAGATAATTGGAACTCTCTGATGAGCACACAGGAAGAGGATGGGGACCAGAGGTAGGAGGGACTGTGATCTATAAATAACATTTCCCAGGCTAGCTGGTGACAGCCACCTCAACTTTGGCGACAGGGAAACAGCTTAATAGGCCAGTTCTGTATGGGAGGGTCTCACTATGCTCAAACAGACCCACTGTTAGGCAGTCAGTGTGAGGCAGCTAGAACCATGTTTAAAAATGCTTTTCTCTGTCCCTGGGGATCCAGCCACAGCATCTTCCATTTGCAGCCAAATCAGCATCTTTCTGTTGGATGAGATATTCAATTCATTCTGATGGGAGTTGGAATGAAGGGAGGGGAGAGAGCGGGAAGAAGAGAGGACGGAAGGGAGAGTGTGGGAGAGGGTAAAGAGGAAGGAGGACAGGAAGCTGAAGGTTCACTTCTAAACTGTTAAAATCTGGAGCTTGATTGATTAGCACCCACAGTGCCTTCAGATAAAAGCAGAGAACTTTTAAGAAAAACCTTTCAAATTAACAGCCCATCTCTGTCATGTTTTGAATTCAACACCACCCTGCCACTAGGTTGATGACATGGACAGCTAATACTTGGAAGTACCTCCTAGATCACAGCAGTTATCTCTTCACCCTCACATTACCCACACGAGACAGGATTTGCTTCTGATTTCTACATCACAGACAAGGGTGTTAAAACCAGAGAAGGACTATCACTCACCCATGGTCACACAGCATAGACATGGCCAGAGTTCAACATTTCTAAATATGATCTTAGCACACTCTCAGTGATCATAGTATATATTGCTTGCCCTCTAAACCCCAGAGTGGATCTAAATCACTCTCAGAACCCTGGAGACACCTCAGCTGCTTCCCTGCAGGCCCTGTCTTTGCCTCAGCCAGGAAGGTCTGGCAACCTGACAGGTCTCCCAGTGACACAGCATGAGTCCCTTGTCATTTGGAGGACAGAGGCTTTGCCACCCAGGGCTTCCCATCCGTTGTTTAAAGGCTCACATCTCCCTTTCAGAACCATCAGGCTGGGGAGCCCTGGCTGGGATTCCTAATTCAAGCAACCTCCCTGCTGATTTTAATTGGAGGTTTTGCCTAAGCTGGGAATGCGGTGCCTGGCCTGTGGCATTTTAGGGAAGATCACACAAATAGAGTGCCAAGAGGATGGGGGGGTGCATCTAGGCTAAAATAGAAAACTATAATCCTTATGGCCTATTTGTTTAATAGAAGTGTGTTTTTAAAAGTGGAGAGGAAATGAAAAAAAGAAGTGGAATTACAAATTATTCTTTTATTTGTGTCCTGTGTGTCTTCCTAGGTGCTTATTTGACATTGTAATGGGTGTCTAGGTAAATCTGCATGGTTCCACGATGTGTATATTGTGCAGAAGACAGGCTGAAACTGGGAGATGAGTACTTACTCCTAGGTCTCTGGTATGCACTGTTCTTTGTACACTGTGCATGTGTGTGTCCACACACACACACACACACACACACACACACACACACACATACATATATGTGAGTGTGTGGTTGCAGCCATGCTTATGCATGCTCTGAAAGAACAGTGCTGGTCAAACTTGCACATGTCTCTAGTGTCAGATGCCTGGAGAACTGGTTCAGGCTATGCCAGTCTTAATTATAACTAGCCATCAGGCTCACTCTGTTCATCCTTTTTTCTGAACAAATATTTATGTTTTAATCATCACCCTATTTGAGATCCTTCCATGGCCTTAATAGCCCATTTCTCCTTCTCAGTTCTTCACATGATGTCAGAGCCTCAATGAGTAGCACATAACAATGAACAAGGAAAGACCAAAAGGAGAGTTGTGTGGTCTCATGCCCTGCTGGGGACATTTTCTAGTTTGGAACTGTGGAGTGAAGGCAGTAAGTATGCTTGCAGGGGGCAGGTGTGAGTGTGGAAGGAGGAAGAAGGCAAGCTGCAAAGTAAAAAAAAATCCAACCTGGTCTTTCAAATTAGGTTGTCAGAATCTTAATTGGGGAGGATTATGAAACAATTTTTGCAATTACACTGTTCTGTGTCTGGAAGGAGGTGACAGGCAACATCAGCTGCATATTCAAATTCAGAGTTTTGCTTTGGGGCATAGAAGTACTGAAGACAGATGATGGAAGGAGCAAGAGCCTCTCAGAGATGCAAGAAGGACTGAAAGCAGCAGGTGCTCCCATGTGGATGCTGTCAGAGTGTGCTATTTGTCCTGGGCAGCACATATGCAGGACAATAAAAGCCTCAGAACAAGGAAGAGAAAAGCCTAGTGGTCTATTTTAACCTTGAATAGAGACAATAGCCACGTAGGTCAATGCTTTGGCTGATCACAGTGTAGAAAACAGTTAAGTAAGAACTGTGTTTGTACTAATACTATTTGATATTGGATATTTGACCTTGAATGAGTCACCAACTCTTTGACACTCAGCCTTCCTTCTTTTCTTTGTGCACACACTTTCACACGTGTTTGAGTGTGTGTGTGTGTGTGTGTGTGTGTGTGTGTGTGTGTGTGTGTGTTTGTGTGTATACACATGTGTGCCCATGCACTTGGAAGCCATAGGCTAACCAGTATTTCCTCAGGAGCCCACCACCGTGTTTTTTGTGGCAGGGTCTCGCACTGGGAAAGGAGGCTCACTGGTTAGTCTAGGCTTGCCAGACACTGTGCTCCCAGGATCCACCTCTCTCTGTCATGAACTATTAATGGAGGCTTCTTTTTTATGTAGGTGTTAGTGATGGAACGAAGGTATTCATGCTTATCAGGCAAGAACTTTATCAACTGAGTCACCTTCCCAAGTCCTGACTCTGTTTTCTTATCTGTCAAATGAAGAACACAGTATCTACCTTGCACTTTGTTTTAAAAGCTAACTTGAATGTGAAAAGCTTCTGACAGTTTTCAGTGCAAGGAAGTTGTAAGTATTTGCCATTCTTGCTATTGAAGTCAAGGAATAATCACATATTGCAAATGTCCCACATGGAGATATTCTTGTGTTTTACTAAAACAACCCAGCTGATTATAGCTTAATAGTCTGGTTTCACTGGTTGCTCATTCGCCACAGTTCTAATGAACTTTGCCACTAGAATGCTTTCAAAAGACAGAGCTAGACTAGACATGGGCATTGGAGTCAGAGAAGAAAAAACAAAACAAAACAGTATTGAATCTTAATGAGTACATTATTTAACCTTGAACCAATCGCTTGTCCTTTCTAAGCTTCTATTGTCTCTAGTACAGAATGGAATAATAGCATATGCCTTGCAAGGTCATTCTGAGCATCAGATAAGAGAATGCATAGAAGTTTCAGACTTACAGTAGGTGCTCAGGATCCCTTATGAAAACAAGGACTGTGCTCCCTTCTCCTGAGCTCACATGGTAAATGATTCCTTTCAAATCAGTAATTATAAATTGAAAAAAATAACTACAAGAAAGAAAAATTCAACAAGTGTTGATGGATGAGTTAACTACCAATATTTAAAAATGAAATCTGGTAACAATTGCTTCTATTTCACCAAATCAAAACAAATGATGGCAAATTTGTGAACAGTCAAGAGCCTCAAGGACTAATTAATTTAACAAAAAACAAAGGCAAATATCTTCATGGGATTACAGAAGGGGGGTATTTCTTTAAAGTACTTACCACAGAGGAAAAATATTGATTAATAGAAAAAGGTTAAGCTTAAACCATACCCAACAAAAAATACTGAAATTAGAGACAACACAATGAATTAATGTACCTCCAGCCAACAATAGATTTCTTTTGTAACCCAAGCCATGGTAAAATCGTTTGTGTCCCCTAAATCCATCAACTGACATCTCAGTTTTCAAAGAGATGGTGTTAGGAGGTGGGGGCATTGGGAGCTGATGAGGCCATGAGAACGAAGTCCTCATGAATGCAATTATTGGTTTTATACATGGGGACCAAAAGAGACCTGTGAAGCCTTCTATCATGAGAAGACATAGTTATAGGGAGCAGAAATTCCTCCTCAGACATTTGTGTGGACTTCTTGGTCTTGGAATTCCCAGCTTCCAGAAGAAGGAGAAATAGATTTAGTATTTCTATAGCATTTTGTTGTACAATTTTGAGTGCTTTAAGACACCACATAAAGTACTATAACTCCATAAGAACACATCACCAGCAACAATGGAACATGGGTAAATGATAGAAGCAGGCAGTTCCTTTAACAAAGTGTTTCTTTAAAATGCTAGTAAGCCTGTGAAACTCTACTTTCGTTCATCATTAAGATATAAGTCAAAATTTCAATGATGTATAACTTCAGAGGAATAGCTAAAATAAAATTTAAATTGACCAAATTAAAATAAAAAAGGAAAGAAAAAAGAAAAATCAAGGGAAAATGATAAATATTGACAAAGACATACAGCAAATGCAACTTCTCTGTACAGTGATGGGAAAGAAATGAGTTCCAGCTGAATTATTTAGCAAAATGAACACATTAACATATGTGTGCCAGCAGTTTGACCTCTAGTATGTATACAATAAAAAAAACACAAGTACCCTGAAAGGCATGGATTAAGATTGCCACAGTATTCATTGCAGCCCCAACCTGGAGACCATGCAAAGGTCCATCAGCAACAGAACAGATATCTGCCCACAGTTTGGAATCTCCTAGGAGATAAGCCGACCATAGCTACACAAAGCAATGAGTGGTAATTTCTAAAAAAAAGTAAAAGGTAACAAAACAAAGATGAAATTCGTTCTCATTTAAAAAGGCAGATTTTGGCCAATGAGATGGCTCAGAGGTTAAAGTTACATGCCATTAAGGTTGACAAACTGAGCTCAAGCCCTGAAACCCATATTGCAGAAGGTGGTACTCCGATCTTCACTTGTATACCATAGCAGGTATACATGCACACCTACACATTAGTGTATTAATTAGTTAACTAATTTTTTTGGTACAAATATAGACCTGACCTATGGCAAATGTGTCCATCAGAAGACAGTGTTGGCCATGGAGTACCTTGATACAGATTGAGAGCCAATGTATATATAGATAGATGATATAGATATAGATATAGATATAGATATAGAGATAGATAGATAGATAGATAGATAGATAGATAGATAGATAGATAGGGTTCTATATGTGTGTGTACATGTATGCATATATATAAGCATGTGTGTTTATATTTTTAGTTTTTAAATTAAAACATAATTACATCATCTTCTCTCTTTCCTTTCTTCTCTCCAATTCCTTTCACATGTCATACACTCCCAATTTTGCTCCCTCTGGAAATTGTGTTCTCTTTTTCTTTAATTGTTATTGATTCATATATACAGATATACTCATACATATATACACATATAAATATGTACCTACATGTATATACATACACACACACACACACACACACACACACACACACACACACACACATACATATTGTGCTCAGTCCACATACTGTTACTTTTATGCACATGATTGCAATGCTTACCACTTGGTATAAGGTAAGTTTTTAATCCCATTGTGTTCATCTATGAGCAGCCATGCACTCACACACTCACGCACGCACACATGTGTGGGTAGCACATATATGTGCTGGTGCTTGCAGAGGCCAAAAGAGATCATTTGATCACCTACTGCTGTAGTTATAGGTGGATGTGAGTCATCTAATTTAAGTGTTCAGAACTGAACATAAGTCCTTGGGAAGAGCGGCAATTTTTCTTAACCCCGAACCATCTGTGCATCTCCAAGGCCCTATTTCTTGATCCTGTTGATATTTACATATGGGAAATGAGTGAAATTTCATCTTGTTATACACTTACATGGTTTGTCCTTGCTGTAGGAACACAACAATTCTATAAGACATTTGCAAAATTAATCTGTTAAAATACTCAGAATAACAGCATTAAGTAAACACCCACCTGCAGCAGTTTTACATTACCATTAAACCTTTAAGGTCCTTTGTTTGTCTGTTTCATACTTAACTTTGATCTTCACGCATTTTCTCTGTCCTATGCTGGGTGAGGGAGCATTAAAAATGTCATTTTAACATTATGAAACACTGAGTCTCAGAAAAGGAGAAGAGATGGCCTAATGGTCACTAGTGACTTGTCACAACACTGAGATTATACCTCACCCACACGCAGGCTGGATGTAAGGCTGGGATGTGGGGTGTAGCTTAGGAAGACATTACTGAAGGAAGACTAAAAACAAAACAAAAGAAAGATCTGTTCCCTAAGATTGTGAGAACTCAGTTCTATTTCTGACTCAATCCCCTGAGTCTATAAATTCTAATCCAAATAAAAAACAACATCCAAGCTTCAGGAAAAGAGGTGGGGGGAACCTAAATACAATATACAGAAACTGATGATACTTATTTTCTTGTCTTACGTCAACTGAGAGTGAGTCAACTGCCCTATTTGCTACAAATGCAGAATGACAAACACTGGTGGAAATGGAGATGTCCCTGCCAGTCTTGGCCTTAATAAATTGCACAATGCTGAGAATGAGCTTTAGGCACGCAGCTCCTCAACCCTTATCCTAATTGTACTCCCCTGGGTTACCAGAGTCTTAGGATTCATTGTCATTTTTTTTTGCTCCATAAATAGATAAGAAATGCCCAAAATACTTCTAGCTCAAAGCTTCATTGCCACATGGTTAGGAAGAAATCCTTAGGCTCCAATGATTGACAGATAGCTGCCCCAGGCTATGCTGGATTTATTTGTGGACTTGAACCTTTTATTTTATAAGACAGTTTAATACACACTCAGAATAAGTCATTGTTACTCAAACTATCATCTTCAACACACACACACACACACACACACACACACACACACACACACACACACAGGAGAAAACAGGTAGTCAGGATCTATCAAGGTAGCAATTTAGCCTGAGAGGAACTACTGAAGAACCTATACTGGCAGAACATCAAAATCACAGATATAAATGATTTGGGGGCAAGGTCTGGACCATGAAATAGATGGAAAACTGTGACTAGAAACATTAAGTGATTTGCCTGAGCTTACAAAAATTTTACCTGAAAGTCTACAATCCAAATCTGCCCCTTAAGAAAGAATTTGTACATTGCCCAAAATAACTGTTAATCTTTCTTTAAGATTTCTCCAAAGGAAACTTCATTCTACCAAGGTTATTGTACATTAAAGAAAAGAAATAATCTTATTGCTAGTAATTTGCTGGACACTGGCCCTTAAGACACTAATTTTAGGAGACAGGAATTAGCACTGTAAGCCAGCCCCCCTGCCCGTCAATTAGAACAGGAGCTCATAGAGTTCAAATACTCCATGCCCTTTTTACAGGAGCTCAGTGATTATTTTCTATGATGTTTATTCAATTGTAGAATGTACATTTGGGGAATTTTCCATAATTAACATCTCCAGAGACTTGCAGAATGTCCTTTACCACTTCTGGTGCCCATACTGTACATATTATACCCACGGAATAAGACAATGATAGCAGCTTGTGTAAAACCGTCCCCTGTAATCATCCCTCAAGAAAGCCAAGAAAGGAAAACAATAGTAATCAAAACAAGCAACAAGACATATACCTGGGTGAAGCATTCAGCAATGGGTTTAATATTAAGATAAGCTCACTAAAAGATGATTTTGAGTAAGTTCTAAAGCTCAATTTTATGCTATAAAATGTTTCCACACATGGTCTATAAGGAATGTGTTCCCTTCTGTTGTAACATGGGTTGTTTGAGAAAAATAAACAAATGAAAACCGAACTCTATGTGTAAACTTTTATAGAAATGAGAGGGTGGTTATTGTCTTGAATATCAGCAGATCCTACTACTGCTTTTTATTAATAAAATGAGGTAGAATAGACATACACTATTTATGCACTCAGAACTGAAACAGCCAGCAGATTCTACCTCTTGTTCTTTGGAAAAATACCTGTAGGTGCTCAAATACCTTTCTGAAATATCTGGTCATGCTCATCAAGGACTACATGGAGAGAAACCAAAAATGAGCTGTTGGTCAATGGAACACAGCCTTCTGACCATCTCTGCTTAGGTACCATTGGTGTTTTCTTGCAATCTCCATGTCAGGCCAGCTACTAGTTGTCACAATTGAGTAACTGCAGTCTTCTGCAGGTAGAGAACAATTGCTTTGACAATCCAGGCATGAATTTCTAACCAAGAGATCATAAGTTTAGACAGTAATTCTTGCTTTAAGCCCCTAAATGTGAGTCAGTCAGTTATAGAAAAATAAATATTCTGAACAGTATATACAGTATGAGCCCAAAAGAAAACTTGATATATTCTTTCCCTTGTCTGTTGTAAGCTGGCTGTGCTCCTATATGAGAAAGAAATCTAAATATGCCTCCTTCCTCTGCATTTTTTTTCAGGATCAAATCTCCTACCACAGTCATTATGATGAGCTGTCATCTCAGTAATTTTGTTCTTTTATATAAGGGACCTAAAGATAGTGAGGTTATCTTGAAGGACTTATTCTAATTAGTTGTATTGCTTAAGAGGAAATACTTTTCAAGCCAGAGGCATCTGAACCTATGAAAGGCATGCTATTCATGCCTTTGAAGAGAGAGGGATAGTGAAAAAGTATTGGACAGCGACAAATATGATCTGGAGTAAATTCTAGCCAAAAAACAACAGGAGAATGATGGCCTGGGTCCTACAACTGTAAATAATAGGAAGAATCTTAGAAGTGCATTATTTTCCACGTACTAAAATAGGTAAGAGATCACTCTAGCCAATGCTTTGATGTTTGCTCCTAAGACATAAGCATACCTAAATTTATCACAATCAGATTCCAACCCATGGAAATTGTAAGGTTGTGCATCTGTCATTTTAGCTTATAGATTTACAGTAATTCATTAAGCAGAAAGACAAACTAATTCAGTTACTCTATTTGAGACATTTTCCCATTCTATTTTATTTTATCCTTTAATAAAATGATAGCAATGACTTAGGAGATATTTGAGATTTCCTTCCAGGAATAACATATGCTTTTATAATTTGAGGTCATTTAGCCTTTTGGATGTCACTAAATATGCTAGATTTCAAATTATCTCCCAATAAGGGCACCTACTGTCTTCTTCACCACCTCAGTGCTCCTTTGTGTAATGTGTATGATGTCTGGAACTTAACAGGTATTCACTTATGATTTCTTGAATGAAAGAATGTAGAGAGGAATAAATGAAAATTCAGTATAAACAAGAATGTAAATCATTTTGAGGCAAGTTATAGGGGCCCAGACCTTTGCAAAACAGCAGTAGAAGGAGACATATGTCATAATCATGAGTAAGTCAGAAACTGAAGTCAACTTTGGTCTTTTCACCATAAATGGAGAGATGAAATTTTGCTCTTATTTTCCTACAGATTGTTATAAGGAATAGATATGACCATCATTGCACAAAGCCCTTTGCAAACTTGAAAGTAACCTATGTTGGAGGCTGTTGTCTTGGGAATATTCATTCTCTAAGACTAGGCATGTCCCTAAACCAAACATAATACATTTATTCCCAAGTTATACCAGAGATGGCATTTCTTCCTGCTGTTACATTGGCAGCTGCTGGTTGCAGTTATGCCCTCTCTCAGTGAAGATGCACCATGCAGGAATACAAAGCAATGAGCAACTGCTTAGGCAGAAGGGTTTGGGATTTCCTGCTTCAGAAAGACTATCTGGAGGATGATAATCTGTGCTGACAAGGGAGGGAATCACCATCTTTGACAGCCAAGACAATCAACAGGCTGGAGGGCTGTTCTTGGTCTGGGTTTAATTCCATTGTCTGAGACTGTGTTCTGAGAAAGACCATCTCCAAAAGTCTTCCACAACAAAAGTTCTGTGGTCAGAAAGTCTTAAGAAATACTCAAAACTTGCCCCTTTTCTGTTGATTTTTTTTTAATTCAGTAGTATATATACTTACTGAATCACACACATTACTTCCTTTGTTTCTACATTTCACAACATCCTATAGAATTCAGTTCACTTAGTCAAATTCATTTTTTTTCTCTCTACCAAGTACATACATTGGGGTGAACTCATATGTGTAGGAATGAGTGGAATTTTCTCATCAAAAATATGGAGCTTTAAAAACAAGCATATCAAAATCAACAAAAGTTTCTATACTGAAACAGTGTTCCAGATGAGTGTGTCTCCTACTAGCCTCACCAGTGTTAACACTCTTGTCAACAAAGGAAGGAATATAAATCATTTATGCCCACAAGGCAGCCCATTGTTTCTTTTTTTTTCTTATGACTTCCAGAGAATGCTCCAAGTTACAATATCTCATTTATTTTTGTCTCCCAATTTATTTCTATTACCAAAAAGAAAAAATTATGTCTCTACAAACAAGCATTTAATCCCTGTATAATTACATGCAAGCACAGAGATACATCCTTAGTAACAATATGGGCAATTGCAAAAGGTGCTAGTATATGTTGAGCATTGTTTATGTGCTTATGAATACCATCTATGTATCTTGACTCATTCTCACAGTGGCCCCATGGAAGAATTACTGATATTATACTGTTTTACAGATAAGAATAGTTAGGGCCAAAGGACACACAGCTGACAGCTCACTAGGATTGACTCCAAGTGATTCCAAATCCCTGTTGGTCCCTGGTAGGTCAATCATGCTCCAGGGTATGGTCATGCATCCAAGATTACATGAACAGCACAAGATGGACTCTACAGGTTAAAGGAAAAAGAGTATACGAAGTTGGGGTAGGGACAGACAAGGGAGGAATTGTGCAATGGTGATGAATATGGTCAAAATATATGAAATTCTCAAAGAATTAATAAAAATATCATTTAAAATACTACAGAAGAAGAACTTAGAATAAAAGTGTCTACCTCCAGTAGGAAAGGCTTTCATAGTTGACCTTCATGAAAGTTACTTCCAAACAATTAAATCTCGTCCATCAGATACTAAGGCAAAGGATGCCCATGCCAATCAGACCACTCTTGACTGGTTTGTTTTGGATTTGCTTACATCAGTTGTATCATGACATTATAGAGATAATAACATAAATCAATGATATTTGAGTTGCTTTTTCCCCTATGGAAAAACTCATTTGAACTATGCATCAAAATTTGATATAGACCAGTTACTAACAATAATGGCCATTAATTTAAATAAAGAAAAAATAACCGAGAAAGATTTGGAGAGTTCATAAAAATTCTAAAAACATTATTTAGATTATTTTTCATGAGTCTAAATTGAATAAACTAAAGTGGGAAATCTTGCATAATTGTGAGTGTGATTTGTGCAATGAAGTTTGCAGAATATCGGACTGAATAAACACTCAATTGACTAAAGAGTGACAGGGACTATACATTATAAATTAGAATAAAAATATTCACTAAATATAGCAATGTACACATTGTAGGACATGTGTATAGCATGCATGCATCTCTTCAATTCAATTTTACTTCTACTCTTCTACTTCTTTTCCAACAACTTAACTAACAACTTTTCCACTCTATCTTGATCTGGTTAAAAGCCTGCTTTCTTCCTTCCTTTCTTCCTTTCTTCCTTTCTTTCTTTCTTTCTTTCTTTCTTTCTTTCTTTCTTTCTTTCTTTCTTTCTTTCTTTCTTTCTTTCTTTCTTTCTTTCTTTCTTTCTTTCTTTCACTTATTTGCCATGTGCTAAACATGCTACATTAAATGCTCTATCACTGGAATCGAGGATAAGAGCATAGTTTTACATCCATCACCACAACTGAAATTTAGGTATCTGAATACTGAGTCAAGGTTACATTGAGAGTAAATGACAGTCATATATCTTGGCCTGTCAAAATCTGCAGGACTCAGAATCCTAACTTCTAAATCATCTTCATTATAGGATTACATTTTGCTGGGCTCACATTTTACCTTTTACAAAAGAAATAAACACATCATAGAAGAAGAAATTGAATCTCTAACCACGTTCTAGGTAATGTTTCTTAACCTATGGGTCATGACACCTCAGGGTCGCATATCAGGTATCCCGCATCAGATATTTACAATACAATTCATAATGGTAGCAAAATTAGAGTTATGTAGTGGCAATGAAATAATTTTATGGTTGGTTTCACCCCAACATGAGGAACAGTATTAAAGAGTCGTCTCATTAGGAAGGTTGGGAATCACTGCTCTAGGGGTAACTATTGCTCTGCTCTTGATTATGTTCATATTACATCTTCACATTTCTTTACAGGTTACAGAGAGTTGTCATATAAATTTTACTGGGACACTGACTCTGTGTGGTACCTGTTGTTATCCTGACTGCAGAGGACTCAGGCAGATCTGGAGACTTCTGAAGGTCACACATCTAGTAAGTAGCATAGCCTACCTAGACTGTTATTATAATAAGTTGAAAACTAACGAGTTCAATAAAATATAAGAAACCAAAGCTCTGTGTCCCACTGCAGGAGTCTGTGGAGATTTTTGTCCAGAGATAAGGAAGTTCAGAGAGAAGAGTGGAAACAGTGTGGAAAAAGAGATGGTGGAACTGGGATAATAATTATTCTGGTTGCCAGAATCCTTCCACAGACACCAATTAAACACTGAATAGAATAAAAAGTATGCTAAAAGCTGACAAGGGTTCAAAAGCTAAGGCCCCGGGACTAGAGTCTGAGACAATGCCTCCAAGAGATTTTTATATCAACAGTGTATAATTACTTGTGCTTGGCTATGGCCTACACTACCAGGTCAAGGCCAGAAATAAAAATAAACCAAAGACCCAGAGTGTTTGAGAAATGCAAATAATTATGCTGCATGGCCTCAATAAATAATCTGCAATTGTTCTGCTTTATTTCACAATATAAACATCTTTAACTATCAGGTAATGAGAGCATGTAAGTCACACCATCACCAAATACCTGTACCTGTTAAGAATGTCACTTTATTTTGCTAAATTTAATAAGCTCTGAAATATCTGTTTATAGTCCTTTAGAGAGTTTTTGAAACTACTGTCCTCCTCCTTCTTCTCCTTCCTTTTCCTCTTTCTTCTTTCTCCTTCTCTTTTTAATCCTTCCCTTTATCATCCTCCTTCTTTCTTTCCCTTTATTCTTATTTGGTGCAACAGGAGTTTCCCAAAGTAATAGACTTAGCAAGATTTGGATTCAGAATGGTTGAAAACAATTTACACTAGCTGCTTTGATTTTACTCAAGTGTGTGAATTATCAATCTAAGGCCCTTAATTTTAGCTTTGATTTCTTCAGATGTCTTTGAGTGACTTTGGCCAATTCACTTAATTTACTTGGTCTTCAGTTTTTCAATGATACATGAGGAAGGAAATGCAATCCAAATATATTCAATGTGTATGTACAAATTACAGCTCATTGACACCGTGAAGAGATTCGGTTTTGACAGGATGACGTCAGTATTCCTTCTGGACACATTCTGAGAAAAAACATAATCAATTTATTTACTCATTGAAAAGTTTTCTAGATGACTATTGTGTGACGGGTTTTTGCTAAGAATATCTGAGAATAAATTGATAAAGTATGTTGACAGAGATACTTGTATATAGGTGACTGGTAAGTAATTATGGGATAATGGTGAACTATGATTTGCCATCCAAGTAGAAAGTTAGAATGCTAAGAAACCACCTGAAACAGGATTCACAACAGACATTTGGTAGAAAGAACAAGATCATCAGGAAGGACTACTTGAGTTGAGATTTGAAGAGCAGGTAGAGGTTACTGTCAGGAAGGCAAAAATCAGGTACCATCCAGATAGCTTGAATAGTCCCAGGCTACTTGTAAAATAAGCTGCAGCCATGCATTTAGTGAATTGAATTAGTGGGTACTGCCACTGAAACAAAAATATATAAATTATAATATATATTTTTATATATAACGTATATGCATACATATAACACACACATATATTATATGAGAGATTGGCATAGGCCAGAATTTGACAGATCTGTAGGTCACCTTAAAATTCTATTCTTTCCTATACAATCAGTATTTTTCAAAGACTTCAAGTGGGGATGGGACAGGAATGGATCTGCTTCTTAGGTAAGAATTCTGATGACTTCTGGGAATACTAATTGAAAAGTGATCAGAGTAGATTTGGGGATACTTAGTTAAGAGGGCATTATACATTCAGGCAAAAGCAGATTTTAGTTTGAACTACAGGTTACTCATTAAATTTGACTAATTAGCATTATCTGAGAGCATCTCTGCTCAAAGATTCAATTACTGACCTTCTACCAATATTTCTGAATAGAATGATTACTTCTGAGTGTTATTTCTCATAGAGTTGGGAAGGACCTCAGAGATAATTAAGCACCATTGTTTTCAAACTATTTTACCAAAAGAAAAATCACCTTATTTTCACAAATGATTTTAATTCAGAAATTCTTTAAAGAAAACAGCTTTATTCTAGTTAAAAAGTGAGGTGGGATAATTCCCTACTCTATCTGCATACCATGTTTGAAAGCCATGACTTGAGCTCAGGTACCTTATTTGCAAAATACTGTCTTTCATACCCTACCAAGTATAGACAGTGATGTCTTGAGGGCTTTGTTTTTATCTTTAACTACTTCCCAGAGACTAGCATGAGGCTGGTAGAACAGATGGTCAGTTAACACTTATAATTTTGCATAGAGGACACCTGAATTCCATATTTCCTGAGAGGCTGGCTGCTATGTAGATTTTGTTTTTCACTTCCTTCCCTCCCTCCCTCCCTCCCTCTCTCCCTCTTTCCTTACATACTTTTCCAATTCTTTTACTCCAACTCTTTTCTCCCCGCATTTCCTCAGCATTACTTCTTCCCTCTTCCTTTTGCAATAAGAAGCAAATCTCAGCACTGAAAACAAATTCTGTATAAATAACTCTAAGTATCTTGCCTCAAAGTTGGATAGAATGGTACCAGTGTTATAAGAGTAGACTTGGCCTGCTACCTGGCCAAAAAGTCTTTACCAGGCAATTTAACATCACTATGCCTTAATGACCTCATTCATAAAAAAAGAGATGGATTAGTGGTACCTTGTAGGACTGTAAAATGAGTATAGGAGGCTAGGGTAATAGGACACTGTCTGACACTGGGGAATGATTACAGGTGTTAAATGTTCAATGTTATAGTGGTCCTTAACTCAATCTTGTTCTATTCCCTATGAGTTTGGATTCATGCCCACCCTACTTGCACAGCTCTGTCTCTTAAAGTAGTACACACACAAATTCTAACCTGTACTTAGCACAATAATGATCCTCTGAGGTAAGCAGAAGTAATTATTCCCATTTTAAATATGTGAAAATCAAGAACTGAGCTGGGTATGGTGGTGCATGTCTGTAATGCTAGTATTCAAGAGGCAGAAGCAGAATTCCTGAAAGTTTGAGTTCAGTGTAGTCTTTGAAATTGAGACCCTGCTTTTGGGAAGAACTCCAAGAATCAAAAGTTTCAGTATCTAGCAATAAATTAATCTCTTGTCTTCTCTTTTACTGCATAATACAACGGTTGCTTATAGTTGAGACAAGTCACATGAAGCTTTGCTATGGGCCTCT
>CABHPQ010139897.1:0-14737 GCA_902168405.1 Peromyscus aztecus | reverse complement strand
CTGTCCCAAACCAAAAAGACCAAGAAACTCCAAGTGCCTCTCTACTCCTTCCTGTGTGTCTCTTTATCCATCTTCCTGGCTTCTCTGTACTCTCTATGGCTAATTCCTGCCAACTAGTTTCTGACTCTGCCTCCTGATCGAAGGTTGATTTTATTAACACAGTCTCGGGTTTCACAGTGTGATCAAATATCCCACAACATCCAATTTCATTTTTCCATATTGATAATTGGTTTTTCTCATAATTTAATTAATAATCAAGATTTCCCTCAAAATTATAATGTACTATCTTGCTAAGCATGAGCCAGTACTTTCAAGCATATGAATGAATACAAAAAATATTGGACAAGTACATAAGAAAACAAGTTAACAAACCCACCATGAATCAAGAACTGTAGTAAATGATCTCACATATAATTCCCCCTACCTTAAAAATTAAGTGGCTATGTAGCTGGACCTCCATATTCTTATTTGATTTTTGTTTATCCCTATTAGAATTATAATGGCAGTCATTTTCCCTCTCATAACTGAGGGCCAAGTTCATTTGATCCTCTCGTCTTTTGAAAATGGTTATTAAAATCCCACTTTAGAGATCAAAAATACCTAAAACCCAAAGAAGCTAAATTATTTTCCCAGAATAATCTCAAATATTTGCAGAACCATGAGCACTCTATTTTCAAACTATTGTGAAGCAATTCCTTCAATACTGTCTAATTTCTTTCATGCATTGCCCAAAGTAGCATCTTACTGACCTGCTTATCCAAAAGTCCCTAATTTAATCCCTCACTAAAAGACTTTGGTTAAATCTGGCATATAAAATTATAATTAAACTCTTAGCCACTGACTGTAATTAACTAAGAAGTTTCATTCATGTTTTACAATTAAGTGATTAAACAATGAATTTTCAAATATTTCCCTAATGAAGTCATGAACTTTAATAAACCAAGTTCTGTAATTAAATTAAGAAAAATGAAACAGAACATTTGAAAATCACATAGGTTGAAACCTTTTAAGAGAATCATTTCTCACTGGCTATAAGTCAAGAACTTTCAAAGGTGGAAAAAGAAGAACCTTGGGATAAATACATAGAAAAACAATGTTTTTTCAAAATCCACAATGAATGAAACATTATGGTAAATAAGTTCACACATACTAAAATTTTCATTCCCACAAGAACATTGTAGATTACACTCACTATCTTTTTTTCACACACATAAAGAAGTATGAACACAGACATAGGGAGTTCCAATAAATTTTCCTAAAAAGCATGGCTCTTAGTTGAGAGAAGATGGCATACGAATCCAGGCAGCCCAATGCTGCTGTCACTGTAACATCACTTGCCTACAGGTCTTCTAGGACCAGTGTCTCATTAATGGCTATATAACCATACAAAAATCCCCTTCTGCTCACTTGTAAAACAGAACAAACAGTAATGTCATACATTTATAAGAATTAAACTAGAGAAATGGCTCATCTTAAGAGCATGTGGTGCTCTTGGAGAGGACCTGAGTTACGTTTCCAGCACCCATGCCAAAAAGCTCACAACAGCCTATAATTCCAGCTCCAGAGAATCCTCTGCAATCTTCTGGACTCTACAATCACCTATACTCACATGTTTGTGTGTATACTTATAGATACACACATATATGCATGATTTTTAAAAATAAAAATAAGTCTTTAAAAAAAAGAATTAAACTTATTTGTGTATGTAGGATCCTTAGAAAAGCAGCTGCTGCATTATGAGTGCCCAATAAAGATGGACCTTTTTTTTTTTTACTACTGTCATTGTATTTGGGTACTCTTTAGATAGTTGACAAACTTTTGCCTGTCCTCATTCTGATCATCTGAGGTAGTAGTAATAATAATAACAACAATATTTCCATTTCAGAAATGGAGTCACTAAGACTCAAAGGAACTTTCCAAGGTGATTATAGCCTAAAAGTAGAACATTAGAGACACAGAGACTCATGGTTTTAAACTTTCTGTCCTGTTATATGAAAACACACACATTACTTTAGTGATCTTTACCTTTCTATCATCAGCCATTCAAGTTACTCTTCTACTGTATTGAATTCCAATGATCAGTATGTGGTCAGATTTTTGACCAGTATTGGAGAAAATGGTGGATAAACCTGTTGCAAGACAGAACCTGACTAGACAGAGAGTAAGCTTTATGTGAAGAGCAAGATTCCATTTTGGACTACAATGTTCCCCCTTCAGAAAAAAAAAGGGGGGCCAACAAAATTTTTCTCATTTTATCTTTCATTTAAAATACTGAATGATCCATTCTAGAGTTTTGTCAGTTGGTTAGTTGTACCTCTAAATTCTCCTTTCTTTCTTTCTTTTTTTTTTTTTTTGGTTTTTTTGTTTTTGTTTTTGGTTTTGGTTTTGGTTTTTTTTTGGTTTTTTGAGACAGGGTTTCTCTGTGTAGCTTTGCGCCTTTCCTGAAACTCGCTTTGTAGACCAGGCTGGCTTCAAACTCACAGAGATCTGCCTGCCTCTGCCTCCCGAGTGCTGGGATTAAAGGCATGCGCCACCACCACCCAGCTTACAAAGCAAACCTTTTATCTCACTCTTAATAAACTTTCTTTCATCAAACTAATCAGATTATTGGTACATAAGCCTTCCCCCTGAATCACACAGTCACTGTTCATCCTTCTTTTTCTCAGAACCCCACAGTCTACATAAATACCACTGAAGGCTCTTTTATGCTATTGGTAACTTTTAATTTCCTCAACCAAAGAATAAGATATTTAATAGAATGAACCTATTTAATACTTCTTATATTCCTATATTATGTGATGTATTCATGAGTACATACATGTAATGAATGGATGGATAGCTAGGTAATAGTACTTATATCTTCCTGCCAACATGGTATATTTCTCTATGCCTCCATATTTACTAAAGAAATATTTCATTTACTATTTTATATGTAAGTCTCCAGGAAAACAAAATTCACTGCTGTCATCCATATTAGTTGGCTGTCTAACTTTTCAGACTGACCTATCACATTTTCTTTGGTTTTGGTTTGTTGTTTTGTTGTTGGACACTTGGTTGACACAGCTACACCCTTTGCCTATTTCATGCTCCTTCTATTCTTTCCTAGGTCAGAATTCCCTTTGTAGTCCTTTCAAATTTTGCAAGAAACAAAAAAATCCATTTAAATTTTTCTCTGTTCTGTAATTTTAGTGTGCAAAATATATTATCTGACAGACTTCTTATTAATGTTTAATCTCATAGTGTGTGCCTTGCTTTGAAGTGGACAGCTACTGGTCTTTGTGTGTCATAGAATGTTTATTGTCAATGGACTGTGGGAGAGCTTAGAGCAGTCATCATTATTCAAACCAACATAGAAACTGTCATATGAACACATTTGATTTCCTGTTTTCTGTTTACTTGTTCAGTGTGAAGAACTGCATAATTCCCTTACCCAGGACTGTAGTGTAGGTTTAATATCTAAAATAGGACACATTAATGCATACTAACACAGAGAAAAATTGAAGTTTAGAATAACTGACACCAACAAGTGAGTCCCCAGAGTGATGTTTAGGAGTGGGGTCACTGACAAGATGTAACTTGAATGGAATTTGACAAGATGCCAGGAAATGATACTTACCCAGGAGAGAAACCTTAACACTGCTGTGATCTCTCTGAGAAAACTGAAAGAGGTGGGGGGAAATCAGAGTAACAATAAACTACTCCAGAAAAATTAGAATAATCCAAATCTTATACAGTTAAAATCCATTGACTTCATAAATGTCTATGAGACATTTCACTCTGTAACTTCAACCTGAAAATTATTTGAATATTTTTTAATATTGATTAATATTAGTATGTTGAGCATTTATTCCATTTACTTATGAATACTTATTACAAAGTTGATAGATTGCCACAGAATAAAAAAACAATATAATAATATATTACGAAAATAAGCAAAAATGATCCCTTCCTGAGTGATCTTGTATGAGTAAAAAATAATGGCCACTATGTGGGACAGGTTAAACATAGGGTTCATTTATATAATGTATGTAAAGGAGTTAGGATAATGATGCCAGCTATTACTATGTTTTTAATTTAAAAAGTCCTCCAAAAATAAGAACTATATGAAAACATTGAATTTATGCATTAACTTTTCTCTGAAAAGTTGCCTCTTCATTGTGAAAGATTGGCCACACAAATACTTCCTTCATTTTGATGTTAGAAAGAATATGTCAAAAGCAATGCAAGTGAAGGAAAAAATTGAAAAAGCAGACAGAAATATTGCCTTCCCAGAAACAAATTTTTTCCAGACAACTTAGCTTATTGGGGAAAAACAATTTGCTGGAATTTTTCTTTTTCTCTTCTGTCTCCCTTGAAAACAATGTATCATATACTTTTTAAGCTGGGTAATAAAATGAAACTAGGGACAGGAATCACTAATCTCCCAATAACAAATGAAACTAAGCATCTACTACACAGATACAAAAGCTGACAGCTGGTCTACCTGACAGTTGTACTTAGGAAAGTGATTCAGCTGACACCACCAAGTGAGCTGAAAGCTGGCTTGCCATTGAACCTGTAAAGAAAGTGTAATCACAAGACTCCTGCAGTTTGAAGGCTTTTCCCCCTCTAGGCCTGGCAAACCCTGGTGTGAGATGTGTGCATCGGTTTTATCAGGTCTTTCAATGTCTCATTTGAAGCATGAGAAATATTGAAAAATTAACTTCAATCCTTGTAGTTCATAGGTCCCCAAGGACCTAATCTCTCCATTTTAAACAGCTTGATTTCCTTGTCTCCAACCAATTTCTATCCAACAATAAAAAAATTCATAGAGAAATATTTACAGTTAAAATTGAATTCATATCTACCTTAAATACTGTAATAAACCAACAAAGAACCACATCTAAAATGGGCTACAAATAGTGGGAAACCAGGAACTCAGTTTGAAAATAAAATAGGTCCAGGTGGTAGTGGCACATGCCTTTAATCCCAGTACTAAGGAGGCAGAGGCAGACTGATCTCTGTGAACTCAAGGCCAATCTGGTACAGAGCTAGTTCCAGGACAGACTCCAAAGGTACATGGAGAAACCCTGTCTAGAAAAAAAAAAAGAAAAGGAGAAAAAGAAAAAGAAAAGAAAAGAAAATAGATAGCTGGTATCATTCATCATCATGGCACTGAACCTGATCCACAATTTGGTAAAGTCTTTGTGAGTTGTGGCTTTAGCAAGCAATCTGCAGCCAGGGTTTATACATTTTAAATATAGTACTCCCCTTCCCAAAGAAAAAACTAAACCCCATATAAAAGTAGTAATGAATGTCAAGCAAACATTGGAGAAAAAAATATAAGATATAGAATATTAGCTGTGATTAATACCGTGAGGTTTACAATGAATAACTAACCAGGATCATTTCATTAATACATGTCCCAGTTCAGCTTGAATTTTAGTCTGTCTCTGTAAACCTAGTTGTGCCCAGTTCATAAACAGTATAAGTTAAATTCATGGGTAAGCATGCAATGTGGCTAGAAGACCTAAAGCCTGATAGATTGCCTCATCCCACTGAAAATACACTGATGGTATATACCAATAGTCCAGAACTTTTATTCTACTGGGACTCTGGTTGGCCACACTGGCACCATACCACTCTGCCCCATTCAAAGAGGAAGGAGAGGTGAGGAAGGAGAGGTGAGGAAGGGACAAGAAGAGAAAGGAGGACCTGTGGAAATCTCAGTTCTCATGAGTCAGGAGGAGTGCATGAATGATACAGAATTATAAATGGCTAAGAAATTATACCTCAGGTCAAAAATATACATAAGACAGAAAATTTATTTGTAACTAAATGGGATGGTTTCAGCTTATTAATTAAAATTTCAATACACATCTTTTCTTTGACACACTTTAACCTTTTGTTTGTTTGTTTACATGTTACATGTCGAATTTTACCCAAAAGTCTTTACTATTGTTAATCTCCCATTTAAAAATTCTGATTTTCACTGGAAACCCACAGTCCCTGTGTAAATACTGTTCCTTCCCTCAAAACTTCTCAAAGGGCTTCTTCATTGTGGTGCTTCTCCTAATATTCAGATACACCTGAACCCCTCCCTTCTGCACACAGCTCTTGCTATTAGTCATTTTCCAATTAGCTTGGATAATTCATCTCTCTCAGCTCAACTTTCTTAAAGCACGAAACATTTATCTGTGTCTTTTAGGTCAGCTGGTATACAATTTTTCAAATAAAATTCTCTATTATGTTATTTATAAACCATTGGCTGTGTGTCTGTACATGAATGTCCTGACAGGAATAGTTTCTAAAGTAGTTTTATACAACGTGTGAGCTACAACTACAATTCTATGAATACATATTATAAATATAGGTAAATTTTATAGATATATATTATTATAAGTATACAAGAACTATAATTGAATATGTAAATTAAAACTATATATAAACTAAAGCTTCACTTTGCTATGTGTTACATTGCTTTTTCTTTTGAGCTGAAACATTTCCTCCTAAAGGGAAAAAGGAAGATCATAAGACTCAGGAAGGTCCTGAAACTTAGTAAGTTCAGGAAGTTTAGAAATCTTCCAGTCTCCTGAGGCCCCTCCTCAGAATTATAAAAGTAATAATCAAATGTCTGTGGGGACCCAGTTCTATGATGGGGCTTCAAGAGCTTTGCAGGAAACTCTAAGAATGCAGTTTTCATGTGTCATCTCTCATGTTGCTGTGAACTTTTCTCTGAAGCAGCTAGATGCCTTTGAGTCAGCCATGCTCCTGTAAGGAACCCCTTCTCCCTGCTCTCAACAGTAATCCAAATGAACTCACTGATTTACCAGTGTAGACTTGGGTGAAATCATTTCTTTGATCTGTCATTGACACCCTTCCTCAGTAAACAACATTTGTTCATATAGCCCCTGGAAAAAAATCACACAACAGTATGTGTGTGTATGTGTGTGTGTGTACATATATCTACATATCCTCAAGTGTATATACATGTAAAAATTTAGTTATATGTATATGTGCCTATATGAATGAACATAAGCTATTTCTTTGGAACAAATACAAATGAAATATTTTTCTTACATACTTTACTAAGACAATTATTAAAGTGCATATTGACAAACTACATATTTTAGAGGCAAATGAAAAATAACTGTTACAATATCCTTCATTTTGCCCATTAAAGATGCTTCTTAAGCTTCAAAGCATCCATTAACACAGCTGATGGCAAACAGTAGACAGGCTCATTCAGGTGAGCAGAATACATTGATTCCTACAATTGTATTTATCCAAATATGAAACCACTACAATTTTCTAATTTTTTATCCAACTAGCATGAACACAGATATGGTGAGATTAATAGAAAATGCCAAAGAGTAAGAAATATAAGGATTCCTGCATGTCTTTGAGAAAAATATCCTCCTTGAAAGAGATACAGTCAATAATAAATCAAGACGCTTCAGGGTTACACGAAGCAGCTGAATTTTCATCATAGAAAATAAGATCTTTTTATTTAAATGAAATCACTGGTTTAGAGCAAAAATGTAAAATCTGAAATGGCAGTTAAAGTCACTTCTCCCCAAGGGAAATTTAGATCTATCATGTGCATTAACATATTTTAATGTTCTGCTTCCTAAAAGCTTTGCAAGGTAGAAAATTTTATAAAACAAGAATTATATGTTCATGATGCTTTTATTAGGTTTTTGTAATGGTGTTTGTAATATCCATGCTACTATAGGAATAGTATTATAGGAAAAGTAAAGGATTCCAGCCCCAGTACTGTCACGCATTATTGTTGTGTTATGGTTTACAAGTAGCTCCCAATGGGAAGCTAGACATAATTACCTTTTAAATGACAGACTTTATTGGTTTTGATGCATGAGAAATAAACATGATCACTAAAAATCAGTAAAGTGCTTCTTTAAAATAAATTTTTTTAAAGGTAAGGAGCTGCTCAGGAGAGAGCAGTTGAAGCTGCAAGGGAAGCCCAGACATAAAGGACCAAAAAGAGGCCAAGCTGGAATGCACAGGTTACAACCTCCCTCTCCAAAACCAAAAACCCACAACCCTAAGGTGCCGGTGTCAAGGTTCCCATTCTCCCTTCCACACAGCTCCATGTTGAACTTGCTAGAGAGGGAAGGATCTGAGAACACTACCTTTTAACTCAGCACAGCTGTGTCAGCAACTCATTCCAGAAAGGTGTGCTGCTTTCAGCCTTGATCAGAGAAGCTTCTTTTTGCAGATAATACAGAGACGTGTTATGACTTGTCTAAGTGCTAAGAATAAGGGACTATGAGAGCTCAGTCCTAATAGGACATCTATAACAACCCTCCACCCACGCCACAGCCCAAGGTTCAGAGAACAAAATGGAAGAGGGGGTGGACTAAATGTCAGATCTAGAGAGCTGGGGAAACACTGGGAAGTACTGTCTCTAGATGTGACATGGCACCTCAGTCTGGACTCAGGTCCTGTACACTGGTCTACTTGAACTCCACTCACAGAGACTCTCATCATTGCCACCTCGAGAGCAGTCAGCCCAGCATCCTGCTCATGAAGAGGCAGCAGGGAAAGCCCCTTCCAAAGCTTGGAAGGAGGCAAATGACATATATGGGGCTTTCTCAGAAAATATAGCCTGCCAAACTTCCTTGTCCTTAAAGAACGAAAACATGGTAAAGCAAGCAGACCTTTCTAATTCCACCTTACTTTGGCTCAGGGACAGTTCTTGTTGGATACTCCCCTGGCCTTGAGCCACTATGGGTAAAGTGTATTCTTGGGGCCTCTCAGATGGAGCCACTGTATTTTCAATTTCCTGTGAATCTGGCTGCCTCATCCATGAAGCTAGGGTATTCCTCATTTAAGAATGGCCCATCAGAAGAAGCTAAAACCTATGGGGGGGAGGTGGAGTAAAAAGCAGTCGTCTCTAAGATATACTAATTATAAAGAGAGAGGGGATAAGTAAAACTTTTTCAAGTCATACTTGATGTGGAACATTTTAATCACACCTTAGCATGCATGTGGCAGTCAGAGGAAAGCATCAAGTGTCAGTCTCTTTCTGCCTTGTCTGAGGCGGAATCTCTTGTTTATTCCTGCATATACCAGGCTGGCTGGCTCATGAAGTTCTAGCTTCCCCGTCTCAGCCTCCCATCACACTATTTGAGCACTGGGATTGCAGTAAATCCACACTACCCTGTCTGGCTGTGCAGGCAGGTTCTGGGGATCCAAACCAAGGTCCTCATGTTTGTGCAGCAAGCACTGTATCTATGGAGCCATCTCCCCAGGCTTGAGGTGGCCTCTAACACCAGCCTCTACCTCCATAACATCTTTGCCATTTTAAAATTTCATTGTCAGATTACTCTGAATCAAATGGATTAATTCAATACTCAAAATTTCTCTAACATTCACTTTAAGATACTTTTGTTTTCTTCCTGATTACAAACAAAATTTAGTTCACAGTATTATTGAACACTTATGTTGGTTGACCTGTAGCATCTGCCCAATATGCACCAAGTTGCTAAGTAATTAAATATCTGCACCTTTGAGGATGTTAATAATTAAGAGTATAATGGTTAAGGTCTGAGATCAAATAGACCATGGTTTGTTCTAGTGGGAAATTTGATTTACTTCCAAATTTACTTTGAATTATTATTGACAGAATTATTTAAGTTCTGAAGGAGTAATTTTAATGGAGGGAATATTATTTCATAAACAAAGCACCCCATTGCTGGTCCTTTAAATTATCTCGGAATAGTCCAAACTTTCAATTTTTTTTTTTCTGCCAGAGATCTCCCCTTTGGTATGATGGGCAGTTCTTTTTGTTTTTAAGAAATTTTTTATGTATTTTACATGCCAACCACAGATTCCCTCCTCCTGCTTGCCAGCCTCCCCCCTCCCCTGCACCCACCAACACAACCCCTATTCCATACTTTGACAAGGTAAGGCCTCCCATGGAAAGTCAGCAGAACCTGGTCCATTCAGTAGAGGCAGGTCCAAGCCCCTCCCCCTGCATCAAGGCTGTACAAGGTGTCCCACCATAGGTAGTTGGCTCCAAAAAGCCAGCTCATGCACCAGGGATGGATCCTGATCCCACTGCCAGGGGACCCCTTAAGCAGGTCAAGCTACACAGCTGTCTCAGTTATGCAGAGGGCCTAGTCCAGTCCCATGGAGGCTCCAAGGCTGTTTGTCTAAAGTTCCTAAGTTCCCACTAGTTTGGTTTGGTTGTCTCTGTATGTTTCCCCATCATGATCTTGATGCCCCTTGCTCTTCACTCTCTTCGACTAGACTCCCGGAGCTCGGCCTGGTGCTTGGCTGTGGCTCTCTGCATCTGCTTCCATCAGTTACTGGATGAAGGCTCTATGATGACAGGGTATTCACCGACTTGATTACTGGGGTAAGCCAGTTAAGGCACCCTCTCCACTATTGCTAGTAGTCTAATCTGGGGTCATCCTTGTGGATTCCTAGGAACTTCTTGTTGCTAGGATAAAATACATAAAGAAGTAACTTAAAAGAAAAAGGACTTTCTTCTGAAACCGTTTAAGAAGGATACAGCCCTTAGGGGCAGGAAGGCACAGTGGAGGAGTGTGAGGTAGAGGTCACATGGCATCCTGAGTCACAAAGCAATGACAAATGAGTGGGGGCACTCTGATAACACCCTTCTTTTCCCCTATTTATTCCATCTAAGATACCAACCTACAGCTGATATTATCCACATTCAGGATAGATCCTTCCTTGTCACTCAAACCTCTCTGGAAACACCTTCACAGATACATCCAAAGGAATGTCTCCTAGGAGATTCCAATCCAGGCAAATTGATGGTGAAGATAAAACAACAAAAGCCCTAATTAATACTTGGTTGCCATTGTTAGATGATATGCCTTTGAAAAAAGAATAAAGGTTTAGGATTGGACAGACTTGGCATATAACCCTGGACTCTTACAGTTATTTCTCAAGATGATCTTAGTCAGATGGCTTAATCACTCTGCCTTGACTTACAATGTCTAAAAAAAGAACAAGAAACCTTTCTCAAATGGGTTTCTCTCAGCTAAAGATATTGTTCATTTATTTAACTACCATTAATGAAATTACTATGAGGAATCAGACTTTATGCTGGTAATGCAAAATGAATTCTTGTTAGTACATCATTTAATCATGCCAGTGTACAATTATGAATTGTAATAAACTTCATGAAGGACAGGAAACGGGGTTCAAACAGGAGAGCCAACCTCACTGAGGTGTTTGGGGGGTGTCCAAGGTTTTTTTTTTTTTTTTTTTTGGTTTTTTTTTAGGGAAATTTTTAGTCACAGGTTTATTTTCTTAGATGATTATGGGACTTTTATGGTTGTTGTTTTTCTGTTTTGGATGAGCTTTTCTAGTTTCTAATTATCTAGAGACATTTCTTCTGTGTTAGTTTTATGAATGGAAAGCTGTTCAGTTTCCCTTGTCCACTGAATGACAGCAGATTCTGTGATGATGACCTATTTTTGATGTTCATGACTTTTGTTTTATTCTTTTTTTTCTTTCTCAATCTTTCCAAGATGTTCTTAATTCTCACAGGTTTTCTTTGAAGACCAAGTTTTCTTCTGTTGATTTCCTATTTTTCTGTTATTAATTTCATCAGTTTCTCCTCGAATCTTTATTCCTTCACTTCTACCTGGTTAGGGATTTTCTTTTATTTTCCTTGTGATTGGTTGGTTTGATGGTTGGCCTTTTAGTTGGCTGGTTTGTTAGTAAGTAAGTTGGTAGGTTTGTTGGTTGTTTGGCTGGTTAGTTGGTAGTTTGACCAGTAAGTTGGTTGGCTGGTTGGTTGGTTGAGCAGTTAGTTGGTTGATTGGTTGGCTGATTGGCAAGTTAGTTAGCTGGTTTGTTGATTAGCTCAGAAGAAGGCTGGTCAGTTGGTAGGTTAGTTGTGGTTTTTTGTTTTTTGGGGTTTGTTTTTGTTTTGTTTTGTTTTTAGCAGATTGGTTTGCTGGTTGGCCAGCTAATTGTTTGGTTGGTTTCTTGGCCAGTTGGTTGGTTGATTGATCGGCTGTTAGTTGGTTGGTTGGCTAGTTAGTTGATTGGTTGATTGTTTTTGAAGTGCTGAGGCTCATATCTAGGGCTTTACACTTACTAGTGACCTAGCCAGAGCCACATTCCCAATCCCGCCTTTTCTAGGTTCTAAGAAAAAGAACTTTATTATTGAGTTGATGCTTTCTTCCTTTCTAATGTAGAAATTTTAGAGCCACTCTAAATACATGTAAATACTAAATGTCCTGTAAATTTCCCTGTCAGCAGTGCCTTAGCTGCATCGCATGTATCTCAAAATGCTATGTTTCCATTTCATTCCTTGTGTTTTCTTTTAGACCTTTTCTTTGATGCATGCACTACAAGTGTGTTCTTTAATTTCTGAATGCTAGGAGACTGTCTTGTCATTTTTCTATCGTTGATTTCTATTTCAACACTATTGTGGTCAGTTAACACATTCTATATAATTTCAATTGTTTTACATTTCCTGCAATTTGATGAACAGCCTGGAATATGTTCCATATTAGTGAATGTTCCAAAGAACTTGAAAAAATACGTTGTGTCTGTGAAACTTTTTACATGTCACTTAGACCCTATTGGTTGATGGTATTTAATTATTCTATTATCTCTAATGAATTTCAATCTAGAAATTGTATAAATCAGTGAGAGTGAAGTGGTTAAGGCCCAAGTGGTGAATGCAGACTAGTTTGTTTTTCATTTCATGTATGTCAAGTTTTGCTTCATATATTTTTTTATTTCTATTGGTAGATGCATAAACATTCAGGGCAGTTGTAAGTTTTCAGTGGACTTACCCTTTTATTATTATATAAGCTTCCTCTTTGTTTCAAGGGATTTTCTTTGCTTTGAAACCTATTTTATTTGAAATTGACAAAAGTATTCTTGATTTATTGCTTTTGCATAGTATTTCTTTTCACAGATAGGTGATTGATGCTACAAAACACAAAGACTGTCTTCACACATGTGCTCATCAAAGGTTGTCTTCACACATGTGCCCGATAGGACAGCAACTTTTATCTGCATTCACACAGCATTCTATGTGAGGTGAGCCCAAGTTTATAGACAAATACATGAATAGGTTCTGTTTACAGGGTCATATTTTTCTTTTCTTTCTTTCTTTTTTTTTTTTTATTTTTTGGATGGGTTGTTTGTTTGAGAGTCAGAATTTCCATCTGCATAGCAAACAGTTCAAACCTGAAGTTTCGGTCTATCTTATTTGAAAGCCACTGATGTGCTTTTGGGTGAGTCCTTTGTCCTACAGCAGGTTAATGAGAATTCATCAACTACAACGCCAGAAGCACCACTGCAGTTTGCAGTCATGATTTAGTGCATCATTTTAATTATGAAATTTATGCAAACATAAACTCTACATAACCCTGTAAGCAGTTAACTAAATTTCTTAATTAAACTTTTAAGATAATTACAGATTTACATTGTAAAAAAGTGTCATAGAGCTATCACATGTATCCCTGACTCAATTACCCCACCCATGATAACATCTTATGGTACAATATCACCATTAGGACATGGACACTGATACAAGGCACCCATCTTACTTAGATTTCCCTAGCTTTTAAAATTTGAATGTAGGGGTGTGTGTAGCTAGAGTTTTCCTGCCTGGCCCACAGTCAGGACAAATCTCTCTCACCTGCCAGTCCCACAGCCGCTCAGACCCAACCAAGTAAACACAGAGACTTATATTGCTTACAAACTGTATGGCCATGGCAGGCTTCTTGCTAACTGTTCTTATATCTTATATTAATCCATTTCTATAAATCTACACCTTGCCACATGGCTCGTGGCTTACCGGCATCTTTACAAGCTGCTTGTCCCAGCAGAGTCCCTCTGCCTTCCTGTTCTTTTTATTCTCTCTGTTAGTCTCGCCTACACTTCCTGCCTAGCCACAGGCCAATCAGTGTTTTATTAGAAACACATTTGCCATACAGAACATCCCACAGCAGGTGTGTGTGTGTGTGTGTGTATGTGTGTGTGTGTGTGTGTGTGTGTGTGTGTGTGTATGTGTGTGTGTACAGATGTTTTGTGGAATTTTGCCACAGGTATAGACTTGTGTAACTATTATCAATGTCAAGAGGTGAAACATTCTATAACCACAAGCATCCTTTATATTGTCTCTGAACAAATGGACCTACTTACTTCCTCTCCCCTGCCACCCCCAACAATCACTAATCTATTCTCCATTTCTAGTCAATTTTTAAAGATATATAAAAAGAATCATAAATCATGTAAGCTTTTTGGACTGGCTTTTAATCATTAAGCCTCCCTGGAGACTTTCTCCACTACATCACTGTCCACACAAATAGATCATTGCTATTTTCTTGTTGAGTGGTATTCCATGGTGGATATGTAACAGTTTGTTTAACCATTCGTTCATTGAAGAACCTCTCAGCTAATTTGTTTAGAGCTATTATGAATAAAGATGCTCAGACATCCATGCACAGGTTTTCACAGACATAAATTTCATTTCCTCAAGGATTTATATACAAGGATATAGTTTCTGGATTGTATGCTAGTTACATGTTTAGTTTTCTAAGAAAGTGTTAATCTGGTTTCCAGAGTGGCTGTAACTTTTTACATACCTACCAACAAAGTATAAATGACAGGTTCAGGTTCCCTTTGTCTTACCACCCTTGCTATGGTCACTACTTTTCACTTTAGCCATTCTCCTAGGTGTCTGATAATATCTCACTGTAGTTTGAATTTCTTCAACAGCTAATGATGCTGG